>JASGAU010378632.1:0-67920 GCA_030220045.1 Australoheros facetus
GATTATAGGTCAGCAAGTCATTTACAACAGTTTAAATACGGGCAATCATTTTCTGGCAATCACTTTTTGGCAGCCGATCACTTTTTGGCACAACACCGGTACGCGCTCCATTACACTTCCTGGATTTCTCGGCAGTTGTCCCATTACTACTTTTTTGCGCCTACAATTTTAAAAACACATGATGGGGTGTTCCAAAAGCTGAGACTTTTCTATAGTTTGTCATATCTGGTCTACACGCATCGTCTAACCCTGTGAAAGCACTTTGGTAAATTATAAACGCCAAAGCTAAATTTCCACGTTCGCCATAACGATCCCTGAAAAGGGCAAATCTCAGAAACGCCTGAAGATGACCTATGGATAGAAACCATGGTTTTATTTTGAAGGTTGAAAACGACCCGGTAGTCAGTCGTCTTTGTTCTCGTAATGAGTGAGGTAAACGGTTCAGTCGACCAACCCTTTTGTGTTGGATACCAGTACTAGTAATGGGACCGGTCGTCCGTCAGCTTTGGTTAGACTTTCAACTCCAAACACAGCACATTTGAGATACGACATCCCGAACTAGAGTAACTTTGTCTATTTATCAAGTTATCTGATGCTAACAAGGAGTGCTAGCTGGAGTCTGGCAAAGCAGCTAACAGCGGCGAAGGTGAGCATATAGCTGTTCACGATGATCATAGATACGTTTATTAACACCGAAAAACACAGCTTTGAAGCAAACGTTAAACACATTTACTCTGTAGCGAATAACTTGTAGGGTAGCTGACATGTCTATGAAAACGTGTAATATTAGCAAAGCCGCATTGATGTTGACGTGGAGTTGGAGAAGGGATTGCATGCGTAAACCGCTGGCTTTTCTTCTTGTTTGCAGGTATGAGGAGTAAACAGACGTGTTTTGGGAGACTGAACAAGTTTTTTTTTTCTTTAGAAAGTCTGGTCAAAGGATAAACCAACTGTTGGCTAACACTGAGCTGAAGTTTTCGTCAACTTTCCCAGTTCCTCTGTGCTAACGTGCACGTTGAGTATATCTGAAATACTGGAAACACCCTCGGCAGCTTCGAAGGTTGCTGGCTAAAATCAAACATGTAGACTATTCTTCTGGACTGTAAGCTGTGGAAGCTCATTAATCGCGCTGCACTGTAAGTAATGTAAGTGGAGGCTTACATTACATCTTCCCTTGTGTCTGTTGAACTGCTCAAACACACCCGCAGGTGTGTCGATGACCCGAGGCCGTCACTTTGCCCAGGCCTGAGTCCTCCTGAACAAGTATTTCAGCTTTGCAACTAGACTGACAGCACATGCATGCTTTTCTCTTAAGCTCATAAAGGTTCAGGACACTAACAGGACGTGAGAACTGTCGATTTTAATTCCGCTCCCACAAGCTCAGCCAACAAACATGACAGCTGTGGTGGGCAGAGCATGGGGGTGGGTGCGCTCATGGGGCAGCAGTAGTGCCAGGTCAGAGAACACACAACCTTTGGCAGCTAAAGGCCAAAAGCTGCAAGTTAGTGGTGGCTGGGGCCTCAAGGGGTGGACTTCTTGGATCTGGGGAAGATGGGGACAACAGAGTCAACTAAGTAGTCCAGTAGAGGAGTACTGGGAGGCGCAGGAGAAACTTCAGCCCATGGAAATCAAAGATCTCAGAGCAGGACAACAAGAGCCTAAAGCAACTCTACCAGTTCCTAGGTGGTGGAATAGATATCTCCCAGCATCTTCCCTTTGGCCAAAAAAAATCGGGCTAAGTGGACTAAGACAAAGGAAATGGGATGGTGGAACTGGAGATGTTTGGGGACGTGATAATGATGGAGACTTTTCTGATTATGGAACCCCTCCTCCATCCCCCACCCCTTCTTCCTCTCAGACTTCTCCTTTTCGGCTATTTGCACACAGCTGGAACATGGAAATCGTACCAGAGCACTACGAGATCTGCTTCAACTTCCTACGCCACTTGTTTGACCTGTTTGTTGTTGGCTTCCTCTGGACTGTGTCCCCTCCTACTAAGCTTATCCTGGAGGTGTTGGGAGTCCAAGGGGCACTGAGACTGTGGTTTCATGGTATGGCCATGTTTTTTGTCTCCACAGTTGGTATGGCGGGATTACTCTGGTTGATCCAGGAATATCTCCCTCAGTTTGCTTTGATCTATGGCATCATTCAGGCATTGGTTATCTCTGTCAGTGTTCGACAGAGTGTAATGCTAGGTGTGGAGGAAGAGAACGAGCAGACGGGAAAGGAGACTGATGAAATGCAAGACAGTACGGAACATAAAGAAAAGCTTGTGTCTGTTACAGAAAAGGTGAAGACAAATTAAAGGTGAGTCTCTTTTTCTTCTTATAGTTGTAAAAGTTATAATTCAGATTCAGCCAAGGTGTGAAGAAAGACGTGGATCATTACAACCAGGGGTTTTGGGTGAAACCACTGTGAGACCTTGCCCCACCCTATCATGTGACCTATTAAGGTCACTTGAAGTGAGGTGTGAGTGGGGGTTGAGGTGCCTGGGAAGGGTTCTCAAGACTGCATTGTAGTTGGCTGACAGCTAGTGTCATAAGCTAACATCTCTGTTCAAAGATGGACATGGGTCGCCTCTTTTACTCATCTTTCAGATCATCTGCTTTCCTGGTCCAAAATGTGAACATTGGGATCCTTGAACGAGTGTCTTTTATGCTTTAGGTGCACAGCTGAATGTACAGCTGAGTCCTGTCCTGTCAAGGCGGCTCTTCTGTGTTGTGCCATGTATTTGTGGAGTGGCTGTTTGGTTTTCCAGTGTAGAGGTCCGAGCACTCCTCACTGCGCTGAACAGCTTACACTACATTGTTTAGCTTGTGTTTGGGAGTTTTCTCCTTTGGATGAACCAGTTTTTATCTCAGGGTGTGGCTGGGACTGAAGCACACTGGGATGTCATGCTGGGATCAAATTCTCCTGAGTTTCTCTGACAAACCTGCTACGTAAGGGTGAAAATGTTGTTCCGTTTGGCATTCCCTTTCTCCCTAGTTGGTGTCTGACCTTCTTTCTTGTGTATCTCTGCTGATTTGATGAAGGCCCAGTTGGGATAATCACATGTTTTAAGAGCTTTCTTTAGATGTGTGTTCCTTTTTTTTCCCCCTTCTGCCTTAGAGGGAACGTTTTCTGGACGGTGTTGAATTGAAATTGAAATTATATTACCTTGCAATGCATAGCCTACAAACTAAATTATGTACATTGTAAACAATAGCTCTTTTCAAGACACTTTCAGTGCCTTAATGTCAATATGCTTACATAATGACAATGTGGTTGAAGTGTTCAGAGTGTAATTAAGCTCTTAATCAGTATTTGATTAATCAGCCTCGCTAGATTTCTAGGCTAACCATATTAGCAAAGGCTAACCCAGGTATATGAATATGAATCTAGGCCTGAAGGTTCATAATAAGGCATTTGAAAAGCATGTCATGAAAGGGCCAGAGCAGTTTAATGTTTTGTATAATGCAGTTTTCTAGTTACCTTGTCAAAGGTAGAAATACAAATATATTGACTTAAAAAAAAAAAAATATATATACGGTATTTATGGCATGACTGTGGAAATGAAATGTTGAATGAAAATTGGGTCACTACTGTCAAGTAATTCAATTTTATTTAGGTTATATACAGTTAATTCATGTCCATGGCAGTAATGTAACTATTTTATTATATAATCACTTGTCACTGAGATTAAAAATTAAAACTTTCAAGGCTGAAATGGGCAAGAAGGCAGCAGATGTAATTGAACTTAAACACACATTCAGATGGTGTGAAACTGATATGAAGGACTTCAGAAAGCTGTATGACTCCATATCTCTTTATCATCACACTTTATATCAAAATAATCTATGTTGGATTTTCCACATATATTTATTGATTATTTATTGATTACTGAAGGACAGTGGTATGTGGCAACACTGCGGCAACATTAAATGTTAAGAAAAATAACAGTGGCCACATAATCTGTGCTTTATTCACATAGAGTAAATCAAGATGTTAGGTGCACACAAGGCACACAACGAAATGATCGTTCCAGATCACTCATCCAGAGACGAGCATCTGCGGTCATGCAGCCAGAGACTGGCGCTACCGTTAGGCAATGTGGTTTAAGTGTCTTGCCCAAGGACACAACGCAGCGCAGGGACAGGGCAACCGGCAACCCTCCGGCTGCAAGGCAAGTGTCTACCCACTGCGCCACTGCCACTAATAAGATGTTGCATAAGGAACTTTAAATACATTATTATTACCTGGCATCTCTACAAAATCTTCAACACAATCAAAACCTGCAAATTAATACACAAGTAGAATTAAACACATTTTACCCTTTTAAAGTAATTCTTACAAGTTTGATAACTTTGCTATTCTTCAATAGTAAAATGGTGAAAATCCAAGCACTTTGCTTTTTATTCAGTGTGCTGCACAGATTGGCGCCAGTATTTGAATTGACCTACTGAAGTCTGGTGGGGTCTGGCATTTTTTTGGCCTAAACCTGGCTAGGAATGTTAACAATGATTGCAGTCTCCACACTGAAGCACAGAGGTGGGAGAATGATATGTTGGAGATCGCACCAGTGGGTATACCAAAATAGTCTGACAAGATCCCTCCCAGGATTATTCCAGCATGATTATGATCCAAAGCACACTCCCAAACACGTACAGTTTCTAAAGAAGGAGAAAGTGGCCTAATTCAAATTCATTGGTACATGTTTGGATTGTTTTAAAGAGAAAGTGAGAGCAATACAAACCCGTGTAGTACAGAGCAGGTTAAAAAAAAAAAGTTTCTGAAGAATATCAGAAAATCTCTTAAGAAATCTGTGTGACACGGTTATCCCATGCTGAGGAGGAAGTCGCTCATCAAAAGTAAAGGTGGTATCTGATGGATTAAAAACATATTGAAATGAAAGGTGGATCGACTTTTGTTCCATTGATTTTCTACTATGTGGGTTTCATGTAGAAACAGTTTAGATTTTACATATGAACAAATACCTGCTGTTCTTAGAAGTAATGTTACTGTGAGGTACTTTCTGATTAGTAGATGACCTGCTCTGAGCCACAGCCACCCCTCTACTGCAAGGCTACTATGAAGAAATCTGATGTCCACAGATGGTTGTCTCTGTTCTGCATTTACAGACTGATCATAAAAGCAGCCATGCTAAAAATAGCCCCTGAGGAACAAACCTATTTATCCTTGATTTCAGTGTTTTTACAGACTTGAACTGCAGGCTCATGTTGATGTTTATATCTGATCTCATCTTAAATCAGTTGCAGCCAGCATGCATGCATACACACACACACACACACACACACACACACACACACACACACACACTACTGTATTCTTTTGATTGTCTGTTTATTCAGTGTGTGTCTTTTCCACAGATGGTGAAAATTTGCTGGCACTTCGGGCATCCACCGATATTCCAGCTGTATCGCACCTCCTCCAGCCCTCAGCCGTCACAGCAGCGGGACTACAAACAGACTGTTTGACTGCACCATGTGTTCTGCAGTGTAACTTAAGGATTATGTTGCACATTCATTGCATATTTAGAGAAATGATACTTGTCACTTTATGGCCAGTTCTGCGTCTGTGCTCAGTTGATCTTATTGTTGTCACCAGAATGTTCACACTGATAACCTTACAAAGTTTGCTATTACAACTATTATAATAAACAATATAAGGGTTCAGGGAACACTCAAGTGAAACAGGAAAACACCCAGAAGCTACTGCTCTGTCGGATTTGATTATATTTAATTCTGCCTTACAGCCCCATTCAGTTTAACCTAAACTGAAACTTGCACAGCTGTTAAAAATCAAGCTTGCTCTTGTAAATTCACTTGAATTCAACCCTTGTTCAACACCAAACTATGAATCACAGAGTCTACCACTGGAAAATCTGACACACTGTGCTTGGAAGTCAGGAAGTTATTCCTGCACACTCATCACCATTGATGGCAACAAAATTCAGTATCATACATCATTTAGAGTCTGTGATGGTACTAACCTGTGAGATTCAGTTTGTTTCCAGGACAGAGGGCTAGTGTAAATGTATGTGTGTTTATTGGTGTGGAAATCTGAATTTGATTAAGGGGCAAGAAGCCTGGACAGGGGCCAGAGCAAGGAGCGACCAATACCTGTAGCTTTATATACCTGTCAGTCAAGCACATGCACACTACAGCATATACTGCATTAAAGCCATGAGATCACCTCAAGCCAACAGTGGTCTAAAAAATTTTCTGAAGCATTTTTAGACAAAGGGCAAAAGATTAATGAAACAATAGTCAAACAGTTAATTCACTCTTATAAGTCACAGAGGAAGTAGCTTCCGCATTATAGTCATCAAATGTTCCTCCTGCAGGTGAAATATCTGAAACAGCAGATCTTTCTGGCCTGTGGGATCAAATCTTTTGAAAATCTTAGCATATGTATGCAGGCCACACTACATTCAACCTTTGAACTCCTCGAGGGAACGCTACAATCATTGTTGCTTGCTGTAAGAGATATGTGAGATTTTAAACGATACAAAATACCAGCAGCTCACTTTAAAGTATTTTCTTGGATTCTGCCTTATTTTCTGTGCCATGATGTTGCTTTTTTGAAACTTTACTCAGAATGTAGGCCACACGCTTCCTCCACAAAAAATGTCACGGACGGATTTCTCTGTGTCCACCCAGCACTCCTGTTGTATATTACTATGTTTGACTTGCAAATATGTGGCGCTAAACCATTTATTCAAAACACAGAGATGAATTTTGCTTAGCTGCGTCAGCATGTGAGATGTTGAAACCTGTGACCAGAATTATCTGAAATATCACTGTCTTGTGTGCACATGATGTATAACAAAACTTGGGGTGAAATAGAATTTATATTCTTGAATATATAGAATAAAATCACAACCTAAGTGAGAGTGCATTCGTAAGCATAACAGTGCTGTAACCAAATGAAAGTGAATGTGAAGTCATTAGTTGATTGTTTCAGACATCAGCTGTAAATCTGCTTTT
This sequence comes from Australoheros facetus, assembly GCA_030220045.1. Lineage (NCBI taxonomy): Eukaryota > Metazoa > Chordata > Actinopteri > Cichliformes > Cichlidae > Australoheros > Australoheros facetus. The sequence goes on from JASGAU010378632.1 coordinate 6,987, forward strand.
TTAAAGGGTACTCGGAGCTTTAAAGAAAGTCATTTGGATTCTTTGGCCACGCTCGTTTCTCCATCAGTTTTCATTTGGTATTATTTATATAAGCTTGGAAACAAACAGTACTGGTAACGCAGCTTTGCTGAGGAGTTGAATATGTTTGAGTTTTTGTTAGACTTTGGACTTTAGTGAATTTCTAATGGATGTTTTTCTGTTTTGGGGAACATAATGAAATATTTAAGTATTTGAAGGTTTTTGGATTTCTATTATACATCATATATTATTATTGATGTGAAAAGGCTTTTTTATAGTCACAAATTGCAATAATGTCTTATAATTATGACAGGTTCAAGTCCTAACAAAAGTGCAGTTTCATTGGAATATATATGTGCACAGAAATGTATGCTAAAGCAGATTTCACATAAATGTTTTATTGCACCAAATCTTCATTAATACTATGTTTATACATCTTTGTTACCTTTCCTGATTACCCCATATAAGGAAAGCTACTTATGAGCAGCAAACACAGCAGTGTTGGATCACTGTAGGAAGGACCTCACCATGTCTGTAGTGTCATTAATATAGAAGAAGTAAGGTGGGGAAGTATCTGTTGTGACATTTATTACCACTTTGGAATTGAACTCAGGATCTTCTTGCTGTGAGGCAACAGTGCTCCACCATGCTGCCCCGGGCTAAAACATTAGATTTATTATCACTTTCTAAAGTTTAGAGACTGTTAAACATTTCAGCAGCATAATGTTCAGATATGGTGATATTTGTCCTCCAGTATCTCCTGCATTTAGCTATGGTTTGGTCTCAACTCCTGGGAAACATGTCTTACTCTTTAGCTGGATAGTATTATACTTCTTTCTTTATACACTTTTTTTCTAACACTGTTGAAAGGAGTACCACTTTTATATGTCTATAATCTCTTTAGTTCTCATTTAGGAAATGTACTCTCCCATATGTTGATTGTTCACTAACTGCCATTCACAAAAACCTCATAAACAATATAAAACATTTGTGCTAATATGTCTTAACATTACCCTTAAAAATGGAGCAAAACAGTCATGGGCAAATTATGAGGTCACTAAGGAACCTCATTATTGGACTGAAGGATTACAATGAAATTTTGACTTTTATACCAATCACAAGGTAGCTTTAATGTCACTTAAACTGTTTTAGGGAGTGTACACAATCATTTGGCTTTTTCAGGCTGGAAAAAAAAAAAAAAGAGCCAGAAAAGTCGTTTTCTGTTACACAGCTTAAAATGTCAGCACTGAAAGGAAGTGCAAAGTTGCTAATAAATGAGTAACACTGAGCTGTTTCTGTCATATCAGTTGATGTTGTACATATATCCACCATTCCCCAACAAAAAAATCCAGTCAACCATAAGCAAAGCAGTTTACACACTTTAAACCTTGCGCCATTCAAGGAGTCCTGGAAAGCTGGAGATCCAGCTGAGGAAGAGAATGAAAAGCAAGGCAATGATTTATTTTTTAGAATTGATGCTACACTTTGTGTTATGATCTTTTTTACCTCTATCACCCTCTTTCAGTTTTCTGAGATATTAATTATATACAGATGTGCTCTTTATGTCTGTTGCATCTGTCTGTAGGCCACAAGGAAGACCTGACTGAGCATGACTAAATAGTTTTATATTCCTATAACACAGCACACATTAGTAAACCATTTTAATCACAGTTCAAAACTTTAATTCACATTAAATCTGATCTCAATGTGTTAATCATATATATATATACAGAAAGGTGCATTACCAGTACAAGAACAATGTACATATGTAACAATGTGTGGACAGTACAGAAAGTGTTGGCATAAATGAATATAATTATGGTACTGTCAGATATCAAAGTTGGTCAGAAACTGGAGAGGATGATGATGATGGCGTGTGCATTTAGTCAGATCTGGTCATAGCAGAGGTGTGAGAAAAATAAGCCTGGGCCAGCATTCATGCAGCTTCACCTCCCCTGTTCTGTAAGCCATGTTAGGCAGTTGTATATATGCACTCTGGTCAGGAATGGACCTCAAATCAAATAAAGCTGCGTCTTTATTGGTTTACCTCACAGCAACAGAAGTTTGCAGAAACTGGATAGAGCACAGCAGGAAAAGCACAAACACCCATCACCTTTATAGAGGGTTCAGAGCCACATTGTAGATGTTTTTCTGGCTGACATGCAGCTGAATTTAACAAGAATCTGAATACTTTAGCCAAGAAGTTAAGTGAGTGCACTTACAGAACAGACACCTCTTATTTGGCCACACTGCTCCTGCCAACTCAGCCACCAATTAACTCAGGAACACCACATTTAAAGGAAAAAAAAAAAAAGTAATTGGGCTCATCTTTATAATTAGTAGATGGAGCAAACAAAGTCAGAGAGGGAGGGGTGAGAGCTAATCTGACAGCCTTTGAACCGAGGCGACCGTGTTCACTGCCCGGGCCTCCATTCTTCATTCATAATTAATCCAGGTTTGCATGATATTAACCAAATATCTGTTTAATTCAGTTCATCCAACATATTTTCATCTTGCATGAAACAATCTTGAATATTTTTAATTAATACTAATTTTCAAAGTAAATCCCAATTGCATTAAAGTTTTTTTTTTTTTTTAAACTATTTCATCAGCCAATTCTGTTATATTGGCTTATGTGTTGGCGCAAACATCAGCTTACAGTGGTTATGTTTTTATTTATAACCACCTTACTGCCAAAGTAACGATCAGATGACAGGCCACAAAACAAGATGAATTTGTATGACCTGGGAACTAAAGTCATACAGCAAAACTTAAAACTCATTTAAAGTAGTAATTTTTCTGTATGTAAATCGAAACATATGTTTGCATGCATATGTACATGTGCTTAAACTGTTTACTATATTTCAATAATCTACATGTTTATTCTGGGTTTTTTTCTCTCCTAACTTTCTTGTTTTTGTTGATCTATTACTTCCTAATACAGTCACAGAGGTTTTCTGGAGACAAGTGTGTAACTTGGTACTAACTGTGGGGAAATGATATACTTTAAAGAAAGGCACTAATCCTGCAAAGTATTAGTTCATTCTTTGAATATGGATTCATTTGAATAGTATAAAGTATTTTGCATCTGCTGCCTCCAGTGGTTACTTTGTGTTACTGTCTGGCTTAAGGGTTTCAAAGTGGTGTTTGGATCTGAACTAATCTATTAAATCATGTTACACAGCACTGGGGCCTGCCTCCCACCATCTAATGAAGATCATATACTGACCACAGAACAGTACCTCATACAACCCCACTTCAGTGAACCAAACTCTATTCAGAGCCTTGCCTCATATGTTCAGTCAGCATTAGCTTTAAAACTGGTCCACAACGCAGAAACAGCTAAAATGAGCCTAATCTAAGTGTGTTATTTGTTCATGTCCAGTATCCAGTCCACTCTAATCCTCACACACTGATTTGTAAAGTGTTGCTCCAAGACTGGGCTCAGCTGCATGTCAAATATGAGCAAGTTTGGAATCAAGACTGAGCAAATAAATTAGAAAACTACATTTTTAAAAACAATATGCTGTATTATATACATTTAACTCTGTCGACATAATTCAGTCAGACAGCATTTTATGGCCTCTCCACCTTCAGCTATTTCAGACCCCTAAAGGTAGTGCATCCTCTGTCCCAAAGATGCCTCGCAGTCGGAAAGTCCCACATGCTGCTGGGGCGCGTGCAGCCTCACTGCACACACACTGCACTGATCTGATATGTTTTAGCTCATTCATGACAAATCACACAAACACGTGACATTACTACTGGTGGCCATTTTCCAAAGCACTTTTGGAATTCTGTAAGGTTCTTAACAGGAAGTCTTGAATCAGCATGAAAATTGCATTAGATGATAAATTATTATAGATCTTCCTGGTCCACTGTGTGCGTGCAAAGCACAGAAATTAGATTTCTGGATGAAGGAAAAATAGACAAAAAAAAAATAAATTACTTTCTGACATTCTAAACCATTAACTGGAGAAGATGAAAAAACCCAGATCACAGGGTTGATAGATTTGTCACTTAGCAGATGATCAGAAAACGAACTCCAACTCCATGCCCACACAACTCAGTTCAAACCTCAGTTTATTTTCCTAGTGTAGAGAAACCAACAGAAAAGCATTTCCAAACTCCGCACTAAACTATGACACTCTGGAAAAGGGTAAGCAGTGATGTCATGCATGTTGTGTGGAATTTATTGGAAAAACACTAAATTGTTCCTTTAATTTCAATTTGAATCGCAGTGACTTAAAATGAGTTATCAGTCCACATTTCGTATGCAAGTTGGCACACTACCGAGCGTGCTTTGAGGTCAGCAAAGTATTTTCAGTGAGCCTAATTCAGCAGTCCATGATGTGGCTATGACTTTCCCCGAGAGGAGCAGCGGTACAGAGGCTGCTATCGTGCTGCAGCAGCTGGGACTTTTGGACTCAGGACTGAAACCCAGCAATCAGCCCTGAACCTCAGTGATGAAACTAAACTAAAACAAGAGTGCAGTTTTTTTTAATGTGTCATTGTCATGGCGCCAAATGGCCCTCAGACCACACAATCAGCCCTTAGTGCGTGTGTGACCCCCCAGAGTTTGGGGGTACTGTGGTCCCCCCACCCCCTGTTTGTCCATGGCCTCTCCTGCCGTGGCCCAGGATGCAGTGAGCGCTGCCACACCCCTCGTCGTCGTCGTCTCCCTCACTCTCAGAGGAAGATTCTCCAAACTGTCGGGGCTTCTCATAAATGCAGCAGCCTGGAACACAGCAAGCAGGATTAGGATGGGTCCGGGTGAATCAGCAGCTGATGACTCCACGGTCTCAGCTGAAGCTCCTAGTTCACCATTTGAAAATTAAAAATACACTGACACCTCGTTCATACATTTCAGTTCAGAAATAGTAACTAAAAGAGCAGGGATTAAAAATATCTTCTCAGCTGCTCTTTGATTTGGTAAGCGGTACATCAGGAGGAGGATGGAGGTGGACAGAGGTGCAGGATCTACTGAGGATTATAGTTCCATTTTAGCGCACCTTATGCATGTGTAAGTAAAATGTATTGAGGCTATATTAAAATGAATTACCTGAGTCATGATTACAATGTGGGGAAATTAATGAGAGGCAATGCATCAGGACACACACTGAAGCATGTTTTGATATCATTATTATATGTTGTAATTCATGTAATTACTTTCAAGCATGTCATAGATTTCATTTTACTGAGAAAAGCCATCATTTGGCATGTCAGTTGTACTGGACAGTCTTAGCACAGAGTTTTAACCACTGTACACAGCTGAAAATGGTCTGGGTTGTATGTTCACATAAAAAGATGTGCATCGTTTGATAGAGTACAGTCTCTGTTCCATAGACAGAGTTTGAACCATGCCGATTGGGGAAAAGTATTTGCATGGAAAGAAGAACTTTTACTGGGGGGGGGGGGTGTAGAGCTACAGTGCTTGGGAGTATACCCAATGTCTCAGCCTTTCCTCTCTAACTTTGTCTCCAAACTGCTCAACCTGAGCTGTCCCTCTAATGTACTCATTTCTAATTCTGCTCACTCCCAATGAAAATCTTAACATCTTCAGCTCAGCCTCCTGTTTTTTTTATCAGTGCCACTGTCTCCAAACCATATGCCACAGCAGGCCTCACTACTATCTTGTAAACCTTCTTTTTCACTCTTGCTGCTATCCTGACAAAAATCACCCCTGATACTTGTCTCCATCCACTCCACCCTGCCTGCACTCTCTTCTTCAAATCTCTTGTGCACTGTCCATTGCTTTGGATGGTTGACCCCAGGTATATAAATTCATCTACTTTAACTACCGCTACTTCTTGCATGTTCAACTTTCCACCTGTCTCCCTCTCGTTCACACACATATTCTGTCTTGCTTCTACCGACTTTCATTTCTCTTCTCTCCAGAGCATACCTCCACCTCTCCAGACTCTCTTCCACCTTCTCCCTACTCGCACTACAGATAGCAACGTCACCTGCAAACATCATTGTCCACGGAGACTCTGGCCTGACATCATTTATCCGCTCGTCCATCACCATTGCAAACAAGAAGGGGCTCAGAGCACATCCCTGATGTAATCCCACCCCCACCGTGAATCCATCTGTCACTCCTACCACACACTTCAGCACTGTCTTCTACACATCCTGCACCACCCTCAAATGCTTTTCTGCCACTTCTGACTTCCTCGTGCAGTACCACACCACTCTTAGCATCCTAGCAGATGCTGTCTCTAGATCCACAGGCACAATGCAACTCCTTCTAACCTCCTCTATACTTCCCCATCAACACTCAAAGCAAAGATCCCATCTGTAGTGTTCTCTTGGCATAAAGCCATACTGCTGCTCATTGATCGTCACCGCTCTTTATCTAGCTTCAACAATGTTTTCCCATAGCTTCATGGTATGCCTCATCAACTTTATCCCTCTGTAGTAATTACAGCTCTGCACATCACCCAACTTGCACCATGTAATCCTTGCCTCTGCCTTCACTTGCTTCCTCTTCTTGATCCCCAAAGCCATCCTACAGACTACCATCTGATGCCACCTAGCTACACTCTCCCTTGACACCACCTTGCAGTCCCCTATCTTGTTCAGATTCCACATTCTGTAGAAGATGTAGTCCACCTGTGTGCATCTTCCTCCACTTTTATATGTAACCCTATGTTCCTCCCTCTCTTTAAAGTACATGTTCATCGCAGCCATTTCCATCCTTTTCACAAAATCGTCTACCATCTGTCCTTCTGCATTTCTCTCCTTAACACCACACCTACCCAACATCTCCTCATCGTCTCTGTTCCCATCACCTACATGTCCACTGAAGTCTACTCTAATCACCAAAACGAAAAAAATCATCATCTGTCTACATAATCTATTTTGATAGGAGATGACAGAAAACAAATATTACAGTACAATAACTGTAGAAGGTGATGGACACAACTGTCTACATGGTGGCTCTACAGCCCTGAGCCAAATATAGGATTTTTACTAACTGAGCCTAAGAGTAGAATATTAATTGCTTTAGTTGTGTGATTTAGTTTGGATCTCTTTCACAGTTAAATGCTGGACCACTAGTAAAGGGCAACAACCTGACATTTTCAATTTAATTACATTTCTCTATGTGCTGAGAAGAAACAGAAACTCACACTTTGAAGACCTTCTTCCCAGGTGTTCATTGTCAACAGTGTCACTAGACCACTCCACCTTCTTCTCAGTCTTCCTCTTCCTCAACTTGATTGTCAAGCTTCGCCCCTCCTGTAACATGTAACACATCTACCATAAGACACTGGGCATCAAAGACAAACCAGGCCAAGTGTTAACTATGTAATCAAGAAGATCCCGCATCCACACTCAATGAAAGCTATCTCCAGGGTTTTGCTTGTGGGAACTTTATGTTCTCTCCACGTCCATATGGGCGTGCTAATGTTTTCTGCTCCCTGAAAGTAAAGCGTGCCATGTACTACTACACCTGTTAAGGATCTGGTTTGTAGGAAAAATAAATAAATCTGTCAATACTATACACACATTGAAAAAGAAAAAGTGTGTGGGGTCACAACTTGATCAAAGGATACCTACCTAAAAAAAATTACACAAATATTGTATGCTAGCAGAAACAAATTCATTTTCTACATGGTGTCTATAGACTCTTTAGGCTGTCAGTTGTATAATTCTCTGACTCACTCATTAGATACCAGTGAGTCTTTCCAAGTCTCTTCCCTCCCTTCCTGCTGTGATAAGAGATTTCCCCAAAATCTGGGTCCCATTCTAACTGGCTAAAGGAAATTCAATTAATTGGGAACTGACTGCCTCTGTAGTTGAGATGACCAAAGTCTGTTGCTAGAAGTCGAAAACATATATCTCAGCAATATAACATGAAATGCCCAAACATTTAAACAGGGCGTATTTTAAGATACTAGTGTGTTCAAACTGTATGCCCTTGCTACAGAATTTCCTGCAGCTTTAGACAGCTGCTTATCCCACATTATGCAACATCATACAACAGATTCTGAGGTGTTCATTTCATCTGATGTTAAAAGGTTTTAAATATTTTGTGAAATGTGACCCCCCCTCCCGCATCTGCTGCATCCGCCGCATCCCTAACGCTGAGAACAGCACATATCTCGATATCCGCTTTCCGTAATGCTAACGTCCTGACACCAGCCCTGCCAATTCAATAAGCTTAACGTGACTAACACATTAGGCCTCGTGAAGCTTTCCCTGTGATAATTACAGGCAGATAACATGAATGCTGTCTACAGCCAGCGTGGCCTCCTTAGCGTACAATACACTGTCACCAGCTGGAAAAACAGTCGAAATGTCTTGACGACCAGCTCGCCATCGTTTACCTGCTGGGGCGGCGGCGGTGTGCTCGTCTGAACCGTCTCCGTTATGGTCTCACTTGATGTCCCTGGAACCTCCGCCATCCCCGCAGCTGCTTTGCTAACGCTACCGTTAGCTAGCTATAAGATCCAAAATAACCGAAGTCGAGCGTCAACGATGCGCGATACCGCGTTAAGTCGATAGCTACACTGACTGACCTTTCGTTCTTTAACTCCACAAACCGTACTGAAGGGAAACAATGTCAACCTGAAGTTACGAGGTGTGGAACAGCGGTGAGACGTGGCTAACAGTTAATACACAAACGCTTTAGCCAGGGTCAGAACGGAAGTGTATGATTTCACGTTAAAAGTATCGGCTATGGGTCCCATCGTCTCCGACAGACAAAAGTCAAAAAACACCAACTAGCTGGCTATATAATTATGTCGTGTATGGAATTAAAAGTGGTTTTGATAATTAATTTAGCGTTTTTGGTTAACATTGCTTCCACAGATTACTTTATTTTTAAACTCGGGAAGGATGTCTCGTTTCTTTTTAGGTTTAACTTGAAAACTGTAGTGTTGTGGGGAAGATATATTCAGACGGACAGCGTTTGTTTCCTCTTGTCCGTGAAGATATAACAGCCCGTCAACAAACAGCACCCACATGCTGAGCCGCAAATCGTACTCGAACATAAATGTATGAAATAGCATCATTTTGCGACAGTTTTTTTTTTTAAATTCATGTAAAGGTTACATATTTTTAAGCTTATTATACAAACGCCTATTCTCAGGTTGGCAATGACAAAAGTTGGAAGGTCGTGGCTGGGATGTGTGGGCATTCTGTATTGAAAACACAGTAAGTTAACTAGCTGAAATACTGTCACATATGGAGCTAATATTTTTGGTACCACCCCAGAACCAGGAGACGACCTTTACATGGCGAGACTGTGGACCTGTGTTTTTGTTTCTAGTGTGGAAAGTCACTGATGATGTGGAGACGAGGTCTTGTTCCGAGTCTGAGACGGGCAGCCAGGTTCTATTCCAGCAACCCGCCAAAAGCCTCTCACCAAAACTCCATACGGCCCCACGCTGAGAAGCAGAGGCGCAGACGAGTTCGGGAAGAGGGCATCCTATCAAGTCAACATGGTGTAAGTTTGAAAGAGGCAGAGCATTAAACCTAGTGCTGCAAACCAACCCAGCAAGCTCTGTGTGTGTTCCTACTGACATATTTTAAATGTCAGCCCCCCAATGACCCTTAGATGACCCTGGAGACTGCCAGGGATAGGGTTACTGGGTGCTCACACTGGAGTCAGGCCTGGGGTGGGCAGGGTGCAGCCCGAAGAAGAGACATGGGCCCATGCTTCTGTAGGCCATAGGGGTCAGGGAGTAGCCAAGGGCAGAGACCCAGCTATCGGGAACATCACATTTCTAGTGGGGAAGAAGTCTGAGCTAGTCCATGAGGTTGAGATACCAGCTAGATATAATCGGGCTCATCTCAGCGCATGGCCTGGCCTCTGGAACCAGTCTCCTGGAGAGGAGCTGGACTCTGTTCCAGTCTGGAGTTGCCCTTGGTGAGAGGTGGCTGGCTGATGTTGGTATCCTTGTATCCCCTAGACTTGTTACTAACGCTATGTCAGAGTTTTCACTGGGGAACAGGTCCCGACTGCTTACGCAGCAGCCTTCTTAGAGTCACTGGGTGTGGTGTTGGAGGGTTCCCCACCTACCATCAGATCTGCGGCTGTATGTTATGGACACTCGGGTGAAAAGAGGAGCTGAGCTGTCAACTGATCACCACCATCCTATGTCAGACTAGACTAAAGGCTAATCTGCACCAACCTGGGCTTCCAAGTCTCTGCCTGTCTTACTGCTGGTCACTTGTCAACAAGTGACCCTGAATCATCATTTAGTTATGCTGCAATAGGCCTAGGCTACTGGGGGGGGGCTCCCATGATGCACTGAGTGTTTCTTTTTCATTCAACTCTTTTCACTCTGTTTACACTGCACTCTGCTTTTAATCATTAGTTATTATTAATCTCTGGCTCTCTTCCACAGCATGTCTTTTGTTCTGTCTCCTTCTCCTCACCCCTCCCTGAGCCTGGTTCTGCCAGAGGTTTCTTTCAGTTAAAAGGGAGTTTTTCCTTCTCACTGTCACCAAATACTTGCTCATAGGGGGTCATTTTGATTGTTGGATTTTCTCTGTAATCCCTGTGTGGTCTTTACCTTACAATATAAAGTGCTATGAGGTGACTGTTGTGATTTGGTGCTATATAAATGATTGTGTTGTGGCATCTTTTATAACAGTGGGGTTTTACAGAGTGGGGTTGCCCCACCCCTGGCCCTCTGCTCCCTGAGGAGTTCACAGGAATAATATATGTATATAATATAAATGATATTGAATTGAGTTTAGGGCTGCAACGACTCCTCGAGTAACCCAAATAATTTGATTATAGAAAATCCTTGACACAAATTTGTTGCTTTGATGCTTTGTTTAAACTCTGCAGCGCTCAGGTGTCTCCGTGTAAGCAGAGCATTTCCCCAACATTAGCAGCATTAAAGTTCCCTGTCGTTGCAACAGATTTCAGTCATTTTGGGGGGGGGCATCTGATGCAGCAGCGCTTTTTCCTGTAACCATCATTAAAACCTTTACTGGGAAACAGCTGGAGGAGCCCTTCATCAACCACCTGATCAACAAGTGTCAGCGTGAAGAAAACAACTTTGTAGCTGCTCCATCCAGCACTGTTTGGTTCACACAGTGAAAAATCTACAGTAAAGCTATGGAAGTTAAACTATGCAAATGAACTGTGAATAAATTCTTATCCGATTAATTAATGGAATAATTGATATAATACTCGATTACTAAAATAATCGATAGTTGCAGCCCTATTTGAATTCTTTGAACTTACGACAAAATAAATAGTATGGCAGAAACTCAGTCAGACCAACTCTGATTGTTCTGTTTCCAGAGTGCTGAAGATAAAGCAGTAAACTGGAGTGAGAAGCAGAAGATTGCTTACACAGCTCATACACCTCCTGGGACAAAGAAGGGTGACTGACATGCTGTAACTGCCTTTGACTTGGCTGTTGTTTTTTCTTCCAAGCTCTGAAATACTTTTTTCTATGCAGACACCAGCTTGCCATTCCCGTCTTCTTACAGTCCGGAGTATGTGGAGTCCAGCTGGTATCAGTGGTGGGAGAAAGAGGGATTCTTCCGTCCTGAGCAACATGTAAAGATCTGAACAAAAACCTCTTAAATCCTTAATACTATTGCACTGATCTGATGGTTTTTGGCTATAGATGTATTCAGAAATAACTTCACTTTAATGCGGTCTTTTGCATAACTCATTTGTAACAAAAAAATTGAGTCAGTGTCAAGCAACCCAAGCTCTAATATCTAACTGCTACAGGAATCTGCATGTATTCAGTTGGTGATGCAGAAAATGCATGAATCTGCTTGGATATTTATTTTAGAACACTGGTAATAATGTGTTTAATCAGACAGACAACTGATTAGTCAATTTGCATTTGTCATAAAGAGTTTTCAGTAAATATTCCCACTTTGATCTGGCCACAAACTAAAATGGTTTCGCTCCATTTGCTTAAAAAAAAAAGGGTTGTTTTTAACCTTATCTGGATCCTTCACCTGCCCCCCCCCCCCCTCCCCCTCCTCCCCCTCCTCCAAACACATCACCCAAGAATTTTACAGACTAAGCGTGAAACTTATGTTTCTTGGCTTTAACAAATAGTCTGTTCTCCAGTAGCCACTGCAGCACACAACGAACATACACCCAGTGTTCCTCTATGGATCTGGGAAAAAACAAAACAAAGAAAAACAAAGTCATTGAGATACACAAACGCGAAAACATTAAGTCCTTGAGGACATCATTTATCAAAGCTTGGAAGACAGCAGGCGAGTTGGTGAGGCCGAAAGGTATGACTACATATTCAAAATGCCCAAGGGGTCCGTGGAAGGCATCTTCCATTCATCCCCTTTCCTGATCCTAACCAAGTAATATGCATTCCTCAAATCCAGTTTGGTGAAGGTAACAGCTCCTTGCATAGATTCTAAAGCCAAACTGATGAGGGGTAGTGGATACTTGTTTGTGATAGTTGTCTGATTTAGACCTTTATAGTCTTTGATGCACTGTGTTATCTCCACTGGAGATGAAGATGACCAGATATTTCCAACTGCCAACAACTCCCTGATGTACTTTTCTATCAGCTCCCTCTCGGGCGATGGGGAGATAGGGATAGTGCTTTGTCCTTGCTAAACACCAACCGGAGATCATGTTATTCCTTGGGAAGAGTTGAGAGATCAGGAAACAATTCAGTGTGAGGAGGAGGGTCATCATTAGCTGGGGGGGTATCGCAGACCTCAATGCGAGAGACAGAAACTCCAGCCCAACACTCGCTTGCCAGCCCAGTCAATGTGGGGATTTCTAACCATGTCCAACAGATTTTGTTTGGCTCAGATAAACAGGGCTCATCCCAAGAAACTAACTGGTCATTCATCGGTTTGTTTAGCGCCTGGTAAAACACACTCTGCAAGGCATTCCAAAAAGCTTCCAGAAGGGCAGGCAGAGAATTTCAACAGACAAAAGGGTGACCGTTTCCTGTGAAAAGATAATGGAGTCTCTGGCGAGGAGTGGAGACTTCCACAGGCCCTTACATACTGGCGCTTGATTAGACTTGATGAAGGACAGGTGCGCCTGGCAACAGCAGTAGAATGATGCTCCGCCCCAAAGGGAGGAGAAACAAATCCAACCCAGCCTACAATAAAATGAAGCGAGGACGCACCAGCATGGACCATGACAGAATTTACTATTTTGAATAATTAAAAAATATACAGTACTTAAACATTAAAGACAATATTCTGATTTTTGATTCAGATTTCAAGAAAAAGAGATCAGCCTCTAGAGTGAGCAAATGCACACACATGATCATGTCTTTTACTTACTGCTGTCAGGAGCGGTTGTCTCACGCTGTGGATCAGACCTTCTCTCTATGTATTCCTCCACCAAATGTGACTGGTTCTCTGCACCTGGGCCATGCTCTGACTGTAGCCATAGAAGATGCTCTGGTTCGATGGTAACTATAAAGAACATAAGCAGCTTATTGTGTGAAATATCATTTGTTGTCTGTTTTTTAGATTGTTTGAGAAAGCTCATCTGTTAATGGTTTGTAATCCACAGGAGAAGGATGCAGGGCTACAGAGTTCTGTGGGTACCTGGATGTGACCATGCTGGTATTGCAACACAGGTATGACAACTTCATGTCACTCATCTCTTTCATGACAGTTTGGGATTTAAAAGAATGGCTCACATTTTCTTAAGTGCCCCTTAGAGCAATGTTGGCATGCCTGTACATAAGCTGTGTGCTGTAAATGTTCCTCCTGATCATGCTGGCTTGGAAGAAATGCCCTTCTAGTTGTGGCATAAGTGCTGTGGGCAAAATCCCCGGTCTTCATTGTACTCAATAACAAAGCATGGAAAGTCACCTATCACGTTCCTGCTAAAAAGCAATCATTTGTTTAATTATCAGGTGGTAAATTTAGTTTATTTTCATCTAGATTTACATAGATTTATGTCATACCATTTTTAAGGTTTTGGGAAAAGCCTTAAAAAATGTCATTACACAGTAATTACACAGTACTTTGTAGCTATATTTGTCTTGTGCGCTAGAGAATAGTCTCTCATTTAGTGATATTCATGTGTTTTAGACGGTGGTGGAGAGGAAACTGCTGAGGCAAGGAGGGAGGCACAGACAAGACTTCACCAGGGAAGAGTTTGTAGAAGAGGTGTGGAAGTGGAAGAATGAGTGAGTTTTCACAGTCTGACTTCACTTCATATCTACTATCTGGCCTGCACGATGTTTGCTTTGCTGAGTTGAGTGCTTTTTGTTGCAGGAAAGGAGACGAGATCTACCACCAGCTGAGGAAGCTTGGAGCTTCTCTGGACTGGAGCCGAGCCTGTTTCACTATGGATTCAGTAAGACCCTAGTCAAGTTAACCCCTTTCTCTACAAATAAACACATTCTTAAGGAGTTTTGTATATGAAGCCAACCCAGAAAGAAAATGTGTGAGGCCAGTTAATTTGTGCTCTTCATGAGCATTCATCTCATCTAGCAGTCATGCACATAATGTAAGGTAAGCACACTCCAGCAGCGTATAAAGAAAGATAGGAAGGTGATAAAGCTTACAAATTTCCAGGTCAGGCACCCAGCTGTTCGTAAATTGAACGTGTTCTTGCCAAGCTCGATTAAAGGGGATGTGCAGAGCTGTAGTAACTACAGAGGAGCATGAAGTTATGGGGAAGAGTAATGGAAGTTATACTTACAGGAGAGGTGATGATTAGTGAGCAGCAGTAGGTCTATAGTTGCAGTGCTTGATGGAGGAGGTGCAGTATTTCCTGAGGAGGTCAGGGCTGGCAGAGGAATAACTAAGAACCCTAACATGAGCAGCTAAAGGAAGAAAAAGAGAACTCATCAGTTGTTCTGATCTTATTTCAAAATCTTTCCTAAACAAACACCCAATATACACCTACTACAGTATCAGAGTAAAAAAATATATATATATATATATATATAATATTGAATTTTTTTTTTTTTTTTTTACTCTGATACTGTAGTAGTCTTTGTGTATCCACATCACAAAATTCCTGCAGATCTTCTACAGCAGACCATGAGAAATATTAATATTGATTAGGTGCATGCTTAAATATATTTAAGTATAAAATTGGGTACTGGCAGTGATGAATAGGAAAATAGGAACACCTTTAACTGTTTGTCCTGCTCTTGTGTTTTGATCTCAGGGTTTCAGCAGGGCTGTGACAGCAGCATTTGTTAGATTGTGCGACTCTGGTCTAATTTATCGCTCAGAGGGTTTGGTCAATTGGAGCTGTGCTCTGGAGTCTGCTATCTCTGACATAGAGGTGAGACAGCTTCACATAATATATACATGTATGTACATTCAGATATATAGTAAATACAGCAAGTGTACAAAATAAAAAGGTACCAGCAGTGTCCTCTCGTACCTTCATGTTTATTTGCTAGTGATATGGACTTGAAGTTATTTGTGGCAAAGGAGTTTTATAACTGATTAATAACCAAACTATGTGTTAGTGTGTGTGTGTTTTTTTAATGGCCCATTATATATTGTTTCAAATCACAGTTTTATTTTATTTAGTGTTCCTTAGCACATGAACTCATCACCTCTAAAATTGAAACTCGATATAGTAAGAAATGGCCTTGTTTTTCAAAAGTGAGTAAACGCCATTCAAAAAGACTCTGAGAACCAACTGAAAAAAGCTTGTAAGTGACCCTTCAACAAAAATGATAGAAATTGACATAAAAAATGAATAAAAGAAGTACACTATACTGCCCAAAGTATTCACTGGTCTGCCTTCACTCGCATATGAATTTAAGTGACCTCCCATTCTTAATCCATAGGGTTTAATATGATGTCGGCCCACCCTTTGCAGCTATAACAGCTTCAACTCTTCTGGGAAGGCTTTCCACAAGGTTTAGGAGTGTTTATGGGAATTTTTTACCTTTCTTCAACAAGCACATTAATGAGGTCCTACACTGATGTAGGATGAGAAGGCCTGGCTCACAGTCTCACAGTCATCCTAAAGTTTTTCTGTCAGGTTGAGGTCAGGACTCTGTGCAGGCCAGTCAAGTTCTTCCACATCAAACTCACTCATCCATGTCTTTATGGAGCTGCTTTGTGCTCTGGTTCACAGTCATGTTGGAACAGGAAGGGGCCATCCCCAAACTGTTCCCACAAAGTTGGGAGCATGAAATTGTTCAAAATGTCTTGGTGTGCTGAAGCATTAACAGTTCCTTTCACTGGAACTAAGGGGTCGAGCCTGCAAAGCACCCCCACGCCATAATCCCCCCTCCACCAAACTTTACACTTGGCACAATGCAGTCAGACAAGTACTGTTTTCCTGGCAGCTGCCAAACCCAGACTTGGCCTTTGGTCTGTGAGATGGTGAAACATAATTCGTCTCTCCACTACTCTAGATTCCAGTAGCAACATGCTGTACTCCACTGCATCTGACGCTTTGCATTGCACTTGATGATGTAAGGCTTGGATGCAGCTGCTCGGCCATAGAAACCTATTCCATGAAGCTCTCTGCACACTGTTCTTGAGCTAATCTGAAGGCCACATCGGAGGTCTGTAACAATTCTGACTCTTGACTCTGCACAAAGTTGGTGACCTCTGTGCACTATACTAATTGCTTCCACCTTGTTATAATCCCACTAACAGCTGATTGTGGCATCCTATCACGGTACCACGCTGGAAGTCACTGAGTTCCTGAGAGCGACCCATTCTTTCAAAAATGTTTGTAGAAGCAGTCTGCATGCCTAGGTGCTTGATTTTATACACCTGTGGCCATGGAAGTGACTGGAACACCTAAATTCAGTGATTTGGATAGGTGAGGGAATACTTTTGGCAGTATCATGTATTTAGTAATTGTACTGTGTAGGAGAAATTGAGGAGCTTGATGAGTTCGGTTACCTGTCTAATAAGTTTATCCGCTCTTTACCTCCATATGAGCCAAAATCAAAAGAAACCTTCAGCCTGCAGCTTATGCTTTTCTACAGTAATGGGGCACCATTGTCTGATAAGGTTTAACTGATGTAATATCACTTTACTTCATCATCAGGTGGACTCAAAGGAGCTCTCTGGGAAGACCATGTTGTCTGTTCCTGGTTATGAAAACAAGGTGGAGTTTGGAACACTGCTGAGCTTTGCGTACCCTGTGGAAGGCCACAGTGAGTATCTGCGACTGTCTTGGAATATGGTACATGTTATATCTGATTTTCTGATTTTTTGTTTTCCCCCTTTCCTGTGTTTTAGATAGCGAGGTCGTGGTTTCCACCACCCGTCCTGAGACTATGCTGGGAGATGTAGCAGTAGCTGTTCACCCCGATGATCCTCGATACCAGGCTAGTAGTTTTTAAAAGTGAGAGACTGTGTAGGAATGTCTCCAAATTTAGACAGAAGTGCTGTCTGTAGAGACGCAGACTCTTTGTTAAGAAAACTAAGATGTCCTGATATCTGCAGTTAAATGCTGAATCATTCTGTGGTGGCAAGTGCACTGTTCCACACTGCAGTCTGCTGGGGTGGCAGCATCAGAAACAGGGATGCAAGGAGACGGGACAAATTAGTGAGGGAAGCTGGCTCTGGAGCAAGAATGGACACTCTGGGAGAGGTGGTGGAAAAATGCACGCTAAAGATGTTAGACGCCATCCTGAGCAACTCTGATCATCCACTTTAGAACATGTTTATGGAACAAAAAACCATATACTGGAAGACTCCTCTCACTCCATTGTAAAATGGAAAGATACAGCAAATCATTCATACCCACAGCCATCACTTTTCACTTCTCATACAAATAGCAGATGAGCTAGGTCAGACATATGAATTTCCCTCTGGGATCAATAAATTTATTCTTAGACTTATTCTTATTGTATTGCATTAGACCTTTTCGGCCCAAACATCAGTAAGCTGAAAACACAATGGTAGTTCATAGAAGCATGGTCAAAATGATTGTTTGATTTTCCTGTAAAAAACTTAAAAAGAAGCGTGACTGAGTGAGCTCAATGATATGTTCAGCACCTGAAGCCAAAAAAAAAGGTACAAAAAAACCCTTCAGAGCACAACCATGAGATACTAGAACCATCACACTTCATCACCCAACCAGACTAGAGGTCATATGAATGAACTCCAGACCTGAAGAGCGGAAACAAATGATAACTGAACAACATGAGACTTGTTAAGCAGAGCTGTGCTTACATCTCTGTGCTTCATCCGCTTTGTTTCAGGATTTTCACGGGAAGCAGTGTAGACATCCGTTCACCAACAGACTGCTGCCCATTATCACCGATTCAATGGTGGACATGGAACTTGGAACTGGTGACAGCTGCATCCTATCACAGTCAAAGCTGGACATTTGAACCCTTGCAGAGAAACTATGTGCACGTGAAGCTGTTCACCCCTTTGACTTCTCCCCTCCCTCCCTCCTTCTTTCAGGTGCAGTGAAGGTAACTCCTGCTCATGACCGCACAGACTTCCTACGGTCTCAGAGACACTCACTTCCACGCGTCACTGTGATTGCGGGGGATGGGACAATGACACCATCCTGTGGACAGTGGCTAGAGGTGCGTGAACACTATTATAATGTGAAACCTTTGTATTTCTATATGAGGTTTTGAAGTTATGTCATTAATGTGGGCATGTCGGTTGTCTCAGGAAACACCTTGTAAAAACACATGGTACATGTGGCACATGTGTTTAAAAGCAGGTACTATTGACATGGTTTAATGTGACTTTATTCTATTTTTCCTCTTTGAAGGGAGTGAAGCGTTTTGATGCCAGACAGCTTGTTGTGGATGCTCTGGTTGAGAAGAAACTGTTCAGAGGAAAGGAAAATCATGCGATGACTTTACCCATTTGCAGGTAGGGGGACACATGTGGTAGCACGCTAACGTCCATCCAGTTTAAGTGTGCAGCTTTTCATTCTAACATTTCACAGCAGCCAATTCAGCAGAGATTTTGGATTGTTTTTGTGTAGACGCAGATATATTAAAGGAAAAGCCTGAATTCTTGACCCCCTACAGTGATCAGATCAGGTGGCTCTGTTTTGCTGTGACTGCAGGATTTGATGTGGATTAAAAGATCAGATCATCAGATCTTAACTATGTTAAATATGTATGTGGGATTTTGAACAAATTTATTAGCCAGCACTAATCACTATCATCAAAGCACCAAATCAAGTTAATTCAGGAGGATGGCATTCCAGTCCAGCTTTCCTATGACTTGGAAAATCAATGCCAAGGTGCATTGAAGCAGTTCTGAAAGTATGTTGTTGCTCAGCGCTGTACTGAGACAGTTTACACCTTTGTTCCCTTCAATTTGTTACCTGTCTGTAGCTTTGCTTGTTCAGCCAAGAGAAACTTGTTTCATTCGTTTACAGCAAAAGTGAAGAACGCAGCTGTCTGGTTAGTCTCCCTGTTTAGTTTATGTTCCTTTTACAGGTTGAAGGTTTTGAATGTGGCTTTGCATGAACTGAGTTATAAAGACTGAGTCACAAACGTGCAATCAGAGAGAGAGTGTCACAGTTAGCTTTTTCCAAGTCCCATCTTTTTTTTTTTTCTCATTTGCACGTTTGTCTGTGGTTTCTCTTTCCTGATTCTTTTCTCCCTCTATTCTCACTGTCTCAGCCGCTCAAGAGACATCATAGAACCCCTTCTGAAAAATCAGTGGTTTGTCCGCTGTGATGAAATGGCAAAAAAAGCTGTGCAGGTAAGTTTAAGGGGGAGAGATATTGAGACTGATAATTGATAGGAGACACATCAGGTGCATTACTTGCTTTCAAAGAAAAAACAAAACACACACACACAGTGAAGAAGTACTCCAGTTACTGTCATCACATCTTTGAACTTTTTTCAAAATGCTTTTAAAATACTCAAAAGTGGAAAAAAAAAAAAAAAGACATTCTGTTTCCTGGTCAGGTTGTTGAGGATGGACAGCTGGAAATCATTCCTCACTACTACACCAAGACATGGAAGAACTGGTTATCCAACATCAGGTAGTTTGGCAGTGTGTGTTGTCAGTGCTGCTGTGTGAAATGACACCATTCTGACAATAAAGGAGCTCTTGTCACAACATGTGGGCTGTGAACAATGTGCCTCTGTTTGCGTTGCAGTGATTGGTGCATATCCAGGCAGCTCTGGTGGGGTCATCAGATCCCTGCCTACCAAGTGATGCTTCCTAATTCTGCAGGCCTACAAGAGGTTAGTCTGCGGCTATTTAGAAAATACTGTGAAAGTAGCAGGCTTGTGTGTTCACCTGTGATTGCCAAACAGTTTAATCCAGTGGAACCTCCAACCAAAAGAATGACTGTGCAGATTTTTAAGTGGTAGAATAATGGGTGAATCAACTGATAGTCCTCACATCGTATACCAGCGTACAATGTTCCAGTCTGTTGTGTGTGTGTGTGTGTGTGTGTGTGTGTGTGTGTGTGTGTGTGTGTGTGTGGCTTGTATAGGAGCACTGGGTTTGGGGACACACTGAGGACGAGGCCCGTCAAAGAGCTGCTGTGAAATATGGTGTGAATCCAGAAGCCATCACTTTGACTCAGGGTGATTCATCGCCTTCATAACCGTTAACCTGCAATTTTATATAGAAATTATTATGTTAGAATTTCTTTTTCCTGCAAACAGTGTTGCTAGTATCAGTATTGCTTTAATCAGCAATATGATTATATGTTCACAACTACCTCTAACAGAAGCTGAACGCTCCAGTGTTACAGTCAACTTACACTACTGTGCAAATGTTTGTCAGTGTTCAGAAAACACATGTAAAACACATACAGCATCCTCATTTAGTCAAATTAAACTGTCCTCATAAAGGACACTGATCACAGTGATCTAATGAGACAAAATATGACCTCCGTACACCTTCTCTGAAGATCCGACATTGTTCATGATTATACAGTGCTGTGAAAAAATATTTACGCCTTTCTTGAGTTTTATTTATTCATTTTGTTTTTTGCATATTTGTTACATTTACTTGCTTCATATCACTGAACAAATTTTAATATTATACAAAGATAACCCAGGTAAGTACAAAATACAGATTTTAAGTGACCATTTCATTTATTAAAGGGGAAAAAAAGTTATCCAAACCTGCCTGGCACTGTGTAGAAAAACTATTGACTCTAGTAACTGGTTGTGGCCATCCTTGGCACCAAGATTTGCAATCAAGCATTTGTGATAACTGGCAGTGAGTCTTTCACATCACTGTGGAAGAACTTTGGCCCACTCTTCTTTGCAGAATTGTTTTCATTCAGTCACATTGGAGGCTTTTTGAGCACGAACAGTCTGTTTAAGGTCATGCCAAAACATCTCAATTGGATTTAGTGACTAGGCCACTCCAAAACATTCATTTTTTTGTTTTTTTTTAGCCATTCAGCGGTAGACCTGCTGCTGTGTTTTGGATCATTGTCCTGCTGCGTAACCCACGTGTGCCTGAGCTTCAGGGCATGAACTGATGGCCGGACATTTTCCTTCAGAATTTTCTGGTAGAGAGCAGAATTCATGATTCCTGCAATTACGGCAAGTCGTCCAGGTCCTGAAGCATCAAAGCAGCCCTAGACTCACACTATGACCACCATGTTTGACTCTTGGTATAATGTTCTTTTTATGAAATGCTGTTAGTCTTATGCCCGATGCAACGGGACTCAAACCTTCCAAAAA
Organism: Australoheros facetus; assembly: GCA_030220045.1. NCBI lineage: Eukaryota > Metazoa > Chordata > Actinopteri > Cichliformes > Cichlidae > Australoheros > Australoheros facetus. Next base: position 28,574 of record JASGAU010378632.1, read on the forward strand.
GTTAACTTTTGTCTCATTAGTACACAGAATATTTTCCCAGAAGTCTCTGGGATCATCAGGATGTTTTTTTGCAAATGTGAGACGAGCCTTTGTTGGCCTTTCTTGTTGGTCAGCAGTGGTTTTCTCCTTGGAGCTTTTCCATGGATGCCATTTTTGTCCAGTCTCTTTCTTATTGTTGAATCGTGAACTCTGACCTCAACTGAGGTGAGTGAGGCCTGCAGTTATTTAGATGTAGTTCTGGGTTCTTTTGTGACCTCCTGGATGAGTTATGAATGCGCTCTTGGAGTCATTTTAGCAGGTCAGCCAATCTTGGGAAGGTTCACCACTGTTCCAAGTTTTCTCCATTTGTGGATAATGGCTCTCACCGTGGTTATCTGGAGTCACAAAGCCTTAGAAGGGGCTTTGTAACAATTTCCAAATTGATGGACGACAATGACTGTTTCTCCGCTGTTTCTTCAGATCATGGCATGATGTGTTGCTTTTTGAGATCTTTTCAGTTCACTTTATCAGACAGATTCTGTTTAAGTGATTTCACTAACCAGCCCTGAGTGTGACTAGTAAAATTGAACTCAGCTTTCCAAAAAATGTGGATAATCACAGTTAATTCATGATTTAAAAAAGGGGAGGAATAACTTTCACACAGGGCAGGTAGGTTTGGATAACTTTTTTTTCCCATAATAAATTCAATCATGATTTTTTTTTAAAACTGCATTTTGTATGAATTAGTTTGATCTGAAAAATTTAATAGAATAGAATGCCTTTATTGTTATTATACAGAATGCACAATGAGACTGGAGGACCACTCCTGCCATGCTGTAGAAAGTCACACTTCCTAAAATATAAAATAGAACTTCTAAAAATATACAGAAAAATAAAATAGAATGTATAAAAAACATGTACATTGTAAAAAAACCAAAAAAAAAAAAAAAACAGTTATTAAACAACTTATATAAGTTAAATGTGCAAATATGCAAAAAAAAAACAAAAAAAAAAATCAGGAAGGGGAAAATGGCATATATTGTGTCCAGTTACTTTCTGAAATATGAGACTGTGTGAGTTTGACCTGTGATGTTAAGATATATTAATGACCTAGTTTGAGGCATGACAGAATTTGAATTCAGTCACATTTTTTCCCTGCATTAGACCCAGATGTCTTAGATACATGGTTTTCCTCTGGGCTGTTTCCCTTTGCTATGCTTGGCTGGCCAGAGCAGGTACTGTACTTCCTCTGAACATAAAAAAAAAAAAGAAACCCTCAACAGATACCCCGTCCCTCAACCTTAATCCACCCTCTCTTTCCACAGACCGCTGACCTTCGGCGCTTCTACCCTAACTCTGTTCTGGAGACGGGCAGTGACCTCGTCTTCTTCTGGGTGGCAAGAATGGTAATGCTTGGAACAGAGCTGACCGGGCAGCTTCCTTTTAAACAGGTATTTTTATAATAATGAGAAAATTCCAAACAAAACAGTATTTATACACAGACTACTGATGAATCGCAGTGTCAGTTCCCTCTCATCCCTTTGTGTCTCTCAGGTCCTCTTTCACTCTCTAGTGAGAGATAAATATGGTAGGAAAATGAGTAAGTCTCTGGGAAATGTCATCGACCCATTAGATGTTATTCATGGAGTCTCTCTGGAGGTAGGTAACACAAAGTATTGATCCAGGAAGCAGTAATAACTGTCTGATATTTGTCACACTCAATGAAGGGTCTCAGTATTATGATCTCAGCGTACTGTTGCACACTTATCTACTTTATACTTATTTTAATGACACTTTATAATATTAGAAAATTTCTCCAAAAATAGCAAATATTTTAATTATTGTAACAATCGTTATAGTAATTATTTAATTTAAATTTGCAAGATGGTAGAGAGACCTGCTGCGATGGATGGTTTGGAGATGGTGGCACTAACTAAAGGACAGGAGGCTGAACTGGAGGTGGCCGAGCTGAAGATGTTAAGATTTTTGTTGGGAGTGAGCAGAGTGGACAAGATTAGAAACGAGTACATCAGAGGGACAGCTCAGGCTGAGGGGTTTGGGGACAAAAATAGAGAGGCAAGGTTGGCATGGTTAGGACACGTGCAGGGGAGGGATAGTGGATATACTGGACAAAGGATGTTGAAGATGGAGCTGCCAGGCAGGAGGAAAAGAGGAAGACCACGGAGGAGATGATGTACTGAAGGAGGACATGCAGAGGGTTGGTGTCACAGAGGATGATGGGGTGAGATGGAGGCAGATAAGCAGCAGAGAGAAGAACTATTGCATTTAAATTTGTTAAAAAGGGTGCAAAAAGAATAAAATGTGTGCAAACTAATTTAATTTAGTTGTTTAAAAGCTTCTTGCCCTCTTGTGTGACATAATTGTTCTGTGGTGTGACTGCCCCAAAGCATCACTCAGAGGATATTTATGCTGTCAAACCACAGTACTGGGATCAGGTCTCACACCACAGGATATTGTTTTCAGAGACAAACTGTATCAGATTCCTTTACTTATATATAAATATATGGAAAGGAATTATTGCTATTTACTATAGCAGACACAGAATTATGCCAGGGTGTCTATCAGTATCTTTCAGCTTAGTTTTTTTATTTCTAAAAGTTAATATTTATTGAACCACAGGACAACTTGGGGATTTGGCACAAAGTAAAAAAAAAAAAAAACTAAGGATGAAGTCAGGTTTTATAGCCATAGGCCCATGAAAACCAAAGAAATGTTTAACATTTACAGCATTTTAAATGAGGACAATACAGCTAATACTTTTATCTCCCAAGACAGTGAAATTGCCGTGTCCCGTCATCAACTGTCACAACAAAAATATTTTAAGGTACAACTATCGCACTAACTCGATCGCTCTCACTTTCGTGTGGGTCACCTGAGGTTGGTGTTCTGGGGTTCACGGTAACAATGTTGCTCAGTAATCAGAGTTATTCTGGCAGATTTTTGCCTACTCTGCCAAAGACGGCAGTTATTCAGTTGTCTTCCTGTTATTTTAGAGCAACGGCCGGGAAAAAGGCACTTTTTTGACAGAATTTATTTTTGTTTTATTTCACATAAATCCTCTGGGTTGCAATGAAGATGCAAGTAGGAAACTGACAGCAGTATACTTGGATTCTGTTCAGTGTGAGAAGTGTAATTTTCAGTTGCAGAGTGAGAGCACAGCTGAAAGTAGGACACAGACACAGAGGGGGAGACAGACGTCTGTTCCTCTCCTTAAAAGACGTGTTGAGAAAGTCTCGTGTTTTTTTCCTCTGTCCTCTTAGAGGCTTCAAGAGAAAGTGAAGGAGGGGAACCTTGATCCGAGGGAGCAGGTGGTTGCCATGGAAGCACAGGTCAGCTCCCCTCTCTCCTGTCTCCTGAGCACACTCATTACTCTCTGTCTTATCTGTCTGCTCAATCTGCTTCCTCACAGAGAAAAGACTTCCCCACGGGGATCCCGGAGTGTGGGACTGATGCTCTGCGATTTGCCCTTTGCTCTCACAAGATGCAGGGTGAGTGACTCCCATCTCTCAGCTGACAGGAAAGAACAGTTTGTCAGGGTGAAGGAATGTGGAACACAGTTTTGCAGGAAAGAAGAGATGGGATGGTTCACTTAAAGAAAGATAACATATTATTCTTCTGTTTCACTTAAAAGCCAGCGCTCATTAAAGACTACAGAGCTCATTAAAACCGTAAAATATGCATGTGGCATTAGGTTATGGAATGTCATCAGGCTGATAACCATTTTACCCTTCGTCAAAGTTCCTAACTAGTACTAAATTATTGCCAACCAAAGAAGAGATCCACGTTAGACTAGACCCTGGTTCTAGTGGAGTGTTTATTTATCTTTTTACTGTGTGTAACATTTTTATTTTTGCCTCTTATCAGGAGAAGACATTAGTCTGTCCATCTCTCAGGTTCTGAGCTGCAGACACTTCTGTAATAAAATGTGGCAGACCTTGAGGTTCACACTGGGAGTGCTGGGTGACAACACAGCAACAGTGGAAGCTCTACCAAAGGTACAGGAAAGAGAGATTTTAGACAGAGATTTGTGACTTGTATTTTTACATTATCGAGTTGTTTGAAAAGGCTAAGCTTTTTTCTTAGAAGGTATTTTTGGACCATAAGTTTCTGAAAAGAATAGATGCCCCCTGCCGGCCTTTACAGTACATGTTTGTGTGCCACTGAGTTGGATTTGGCTGGAAATGGTTCAACACATAGCTCTGTTGTGCATAAAATGTGTTTGCAGAATACATTTCACTACATAAAAAATACTAAGAAGTGAAGATTTTTTTTTTTTTTTCAGCCCTAATATGAGCAACGTTAGTTTTCTAAAAGATCATTTCTGAGTTTTCTTTGAGTCAGATTCGAAATGAAATGCTGAAACGATGGATACTTAAAATCTGGAACGCCAGAGGGAACTTGTTTTGTGAGACTTCCCGTTTCTCTGATTCTTCACAACAGAGGTGGAGTTTGCAGACTGAAACTGAACATGCATGCCAATAGAAACATACCAGGTTAAAATAAACCAGACTTCTCCTTAAATATCAAAATAAATCAGGACTGTTAAACTCTCAGAGATCAGCTGTTGTTGAAGTGAAGTCGATTGTGTGTAACGTAACAGTGTTTTTATGCTTTCATCTGAGTAAACAAGCCCAAACTTAATACAGTGATGGTGTCCAGTGTGGATTTAAAAGGAGAATTTACAGCAGTTCGGGTGGGGAGCAATATTCAGAGAAAAACACCAAAATTTCGAGTGCACGGGTGGCTTAGTGGTAAAGCTGGCGACCACATATATATGCCGCGGTGCAGGCGGCATATATATTCTCTCCCCCGTTTCCTGTCTCTCTCCACTGCCAATAAAAGCCGCTGTGGCCAAAAATGCAAAAAAACTAAAACAAAAAAAAAATTTCTGACAAGTTGAAGTTGTAAATTTATGTGGAAAAAAAAAAAAAGAAAAGAAAAATTCAACATTTTACATCTGCATAACCTTTTACAGTGTTTCTCTCTTTTCAGGTGTCTCCTCTGAGCAGCATGGACCGGTGGATCTGCTCCAGACTCTACAGCACAGTACTCGAGTGTGAGCGGGCCTTTGAAGCCTATGAGCTGCACACTGTCACTTCTGCCCTGTACTCCTTCTGGGTCCATAACCTGTGTGATATTTACATGGTGAGGAGCAGAGCTTTCACAGAACACTGGTACACCCTGATCATCCAAATGGAAGATTAGAGATAAAATCATTACTGATTTTCTTTGTATTGCCAATTTACTGTTCTGTCTCAAAAAGACAGGGTGATATATTTATGCGATTTCTCCATGGAAACAGGGAGGCTAATGGATTAAACTAATTAAGCCAATAGTTACCCCAACATTTTATCTGTGTGTGTGTGTGTGTGTGTGTGTGTGTGTGTGTGTGTGTGTGTGTGTGTGTGTGTGTGTCTTGTAGGAGTACATGAAGCCTCTGCTGAAAAAGCAGGACGATGACGGAGCAGTACTCAGCACTGACACAGAGCACAGTGGTAACGAGAGGCAGGTGGCTGTCGCTGTTCTCTATCACTGTGTGTCTGTCTCCTTGGCCCTGCTCTCCCCTTTCATGCCTTTTATCACTGAGGAGTTGTGGCAGAGACTTCAGCCATTTGCACCTGAAGCAGCTGCCCACACCAGCCTGTGTTTACAGCCGTACCCTCGCTCTTCTCAGATGGTAGGACTGTAAACAAAACCTGTTTTCTTTTGTTTTTCTTTTATTTGTTTTCAAATGTTTGTAGCCACCTAAATAAAACACCTTTTACGCTAGACAGAAAAGCCGCTAACACCCGTTAATGTCAGGATTTGGTCAGAAACCTGAATTCTTTCCAAGCTCAAATGATTCAGATCAGAGTAAACCAGAGATGTGCACCAGGGGGAAACAAACAAACTAGAATATCGCTCTCCTGAGATGAAAAAAGCAGACATACCCAAACCAAGTACAGGCAAATTCATAGCATTAAAAAATTCATAGTAAACAGAGTGTGATAATCACTGAGATACACTGATACTGTATAGCAACAAGCAGATTTTTATTGGAATTGCATTTTAATTTCAGATTTAAATAACATTTTAAATGGAAAATATCTGTAGGAGAAGCAGATAATGATGATCACACTGTAAAAACAAACATGCTACAACCTGAGGGACCGCAAATGGCACATGTGTCACTTTAATTCTGTTTTATTGATTGAAGTCCAGCTGATGACAGCAGTCACATAAAGGCACTTTAAATGTAAGCTCTAGTCCCTGTGATGAAAGAGATAAAAGCCAGACAATCCAATGATACCCTATGTGTAGCAAGAAAAAAAATATATTTGGAAAAAAAAAGTTTCACCATTAATTATTGCTTCAATTTTAAATATCTGTCCATCCATCCATTTTTCTACCACTTTTCCTGGTCTGTGTGTGGGGGCTGGAGAGATGTAATCTCTCCAGTGTGTCCTGGGTCTCCTTTGTGGCTTGCTCCTAGCGGGACATGCTTAGAACACCTCACCTAGCAGGCACCTGGGATGCATCCTGGTCAGATGTGTGAACCATCTCAACTGGCTCCTTTCAATGTGAGGAGCAGTAGCTGTACTCCAGGCTCCTCACCCTATCCCTAAGGCTGAGCCCAGCCACCTTTTGGAAGAAGCTCATTTCCACTGTATCTGTGATCTCATTCTAAGTTCCTTGAGGCGACTGTTGTGATTTGGCGCTATATAAATAAAATTGAATTGAATCATCTCGCTCACTACCCAAAGCTTGTAATCATTGGTGAGGGTCAGAATGTAGATCGACTGGTAAATTGACAGCTTCGCTTTTATACTCTTCACCATCCCAGACTGGCACAGAGTCACCACCGCTGACACCAATCTGTCTTTCAGCCCCTCTCCCCTCACTCATGAATAAGACCCTTGTTCATGAGTGAAGGGAGATGGTGGCTTTGGCTCAGGAGGTAAAGTAGGTCATCTACTAATTGGAAGGTTGGTGGTTCGATCCCTGGCTGCTCTTTTCTGCATGCTAAAGTATCCTTGGACAAGAGACTGAACCCCAAGTTTCTCCCAGTGCATTCATCAAAGTATGATTGTGTGTGTGAATGTTAGATAGAAAGCCCTTGGATATAGAAAGTGTGTCTGTGTGTGTGAATGAGACATTATCTAAGTTCCTGGAATGAGCTATCCACCCTTTTCTGACTGAGAACCATCTCCAACCTTCCTTTTTTTTTTAATTCTTGAAAGAGTGCAGTTAACTGATCATTTACAAAGGAACGGTTTCTTTGAAGAGTTTCAGTTATAATTCAGAATTCAGTGCAGTACAGAAACCACGGGGTGGCTGTAGCTCAGTAGGTAGAGCAGGTCACCGACTGATCGGAAGGTCAGCGGTTCGATTCCTGGCTACTCCGGGCAACATGCCAATGTATCCTTGGGCAAGATACTTAACCCCAAGTTGCTCTCCAACGCAACCGTCGGAGTGTGAATGTGTGTGAATGTTAGATAATTAAAGCACTTAGCTTAATTAATATGGAAGTGCTTGTATGAATGGGTGTGCATGGGTAAATGTAAAACGTGTTGTATAAGCGCTTTGAGTACTCGGAATGAGTAGAAAAGCGCTATATAAGAACTAGTCCATTTACCATTTACATTAGTGAAGGTTACAAATGAGTTTTTATGACCTCTGACAGTGCACTCATCTCTGTGCTTGTCCTCCATGCAGCGTTCGATACCGTTGACCACAATATTTTACTACAGAGATTAGAGCATGCTGTGGGTGTTAAAGGAGCTGCGCTGCCGTGGTGTGAATCATCTATCTGTTAGTTTCCAATTTGTGCATGTAAATGGAGAGTCTTCTTCACACAAAAAAGCTAGTCATGGAGTTCCACAGGGTTCTCTGTTGGGACCAGTACTTTCTATACATGCTTCCCTTAGACAATATTATTAGAAAATAGTGCATACATTTTCATTGCTAAGATGATGATACCCTGCTTTATCGATCCATGAAGCCTGATGATACACATCAACTTTCTAAATTCAACTTTCTAAAGTTTCTAAATTCAGGCAAAACTGAGGTTATTGTACTTTGTCCTAAAAATCTTAGAATCGTGGTCTTTAGATGGCATTATCTTGGCCTCCACTAATACTGTGAGGAATCAAATATGTACTGTACTGATGTTTTTTTGTGTGTGTTCCATAATGATGTTATAAAGTGGGTGGTCAGAGTTAACCTAGATATTTAACCAGATCCCTGTATTCAGATTCCTGTACATTCCTGATACACGCCACAATGGCAGTGCAATCCGAGTATTTCTGGATTTGGCAGGACTCAGAATTGTATTTGAAGTCTGTTGTATACAAAGGAAATGGAGCCAGGACAGTCCCCTGTGGCGCTCCCGTGTTACTCCCAGAATGTCCCAGTTCCCCAACCTGACACACTGTGGCCTTTCTGTCAAGTAGTCTGTGATCCAGGAAGCAAAGAGAGAATTTACATCCATCTCTGTCAGCTTGTCTTTTGAGTATATTTGGTTGGATGGTATTGAAAGCGCTTGAAAAATCAAAGAACATAACTCTCACGTAAGTGGCAAATTCCTCCAGATGAGCTAGGGCTCGGTGAAGCATGCAGAGAACAGCACCATTTACTCCACTGCAGGGGATCAAGTTTGTCTTTGACCTCAAGTTTCAGTAGGTGTAGAATCAGCTGTTCCAAGATTTTCTTTCTAATTTTTTAGGGTTTTTACCTTACAACATAAAGCACCTTGAGCTGTTTGTTGTGATTTTGTTCTATATCAATAGAATTGAATTGAAAGAGAGAAAAGGACAACGTACAGAAAACAAACTATGAAAAAGGCACACCAGGTGGATTTGGTGGGACCAGCGAATGCAAATCAGGACTATGAAGCTATGGAGTTAGATACCTGAAGAAAGTTACAGGGAGAAAGAACGCAAAGAGGAGAAGGTACAAACCCGGGAAAAGAGAAGACACAAAGTTAATGGCATACGGTATTGATATATGAATGCATGCAAGAAATGCTCAGTGAAGTTTCCCAGTAGGCTAAGCCTACTGTAGCATAACTAAGGGATGGTTTAGGACCCCTCAGTTATGCTACAGTAGGCTGTCGTCCCAATTTTGGGTTGGGATCCAGCCCTAACTATAAGCTTTATCAAAAAAAAAATGTAAGTCTAATAAAAGTAGAGATGGGGTCTTTTCTCCCCATTAATCTCAACAGTGAGCTGCTTCCTCAGGAAAGGGCCTGAAAACTCTGCCTCCTGTTCTACTTTTAATAACTCTGGGAAAGTACATCACATAGAGGAATGTACAGGACTGGATTTTCCACTCTCTGTGTTTTAGCTGACGTGTTATTTTTTAACCTCTCTGTCCTCTCCATTCTCTCAGGCACACTGGCATTTTGCTGAGGAGGAAAGAGATTTCCTGCTGGTCCAGGAAGTGATCCGAGTGGCCCGCTCATTACGAGCCCAGTGTGGTGTCACCAAAGCAAAACCAGATAGTAAGTCAAGAAATGAAAGCATAACGATTTTAAAACATTTCCCATGGTGAAGGCTCAAAAATTGGCTATGTAGCACTCCAGTTATGTTTAGCTATACAGAGACTCAAAGGTTTTCCTCATACTTTGCTAGAAAAATGGAAACAATTTATTCTGCATATATCTACAAACATATATGGAAACAGAGCAAAAACAAACAAACCAAAATATAAAGAATGACATGGCTCAAGACTTTTGCAAAGTACTGTGTGGACAAATGTGGATTATTTAATTTATTTATCTCGATTGTTTCAGTGTGGGCAGTGTGTTCACCCAGCCAAGCCCAGGTCCTCCTTCGCTTTGGGTCAGCTATTCAGACTTTAAGCCGCATCTCCAGCCTCCAGATTTACTCTTCTGACAGAGAAGACAGACCCCCCTCTGTCCACTCCACTCCTCCACCCAAAACAAGCCTCATTGGTGTCGTGGACCACACGTGTCAGCTACACCTTCACTTTCAAGTATGCATCAGTCTCCTTCTGTGGCACAATTAAGATGACTTGTTTTAATATCAGGCTTTGCATTTACTCAGTTAGTGGATGACAAAGTCACCTAGAATTTTGATATTCAGGTTCAGCAAAACACAAGTTGTGGTTTCAGCATTAGATGAATGTAAATAAAATCTCTGGGTTTTGGACTGACTGACTAAAAGAAAGTTTGAAAAATAATGACGAGTATTTGCCACTGTTATCTGTTAACACAATCTGTAATGCACAGATAGGATAGCTGAAGCAAAGCTTCCAGTCATTTGAAAAATGTTTTGGCCCAAAGACCTCCCATAGGTGCTCAGCTGGGTTGGGATCTGGTGACTGTAAAACCATAGTATTTGTTTCACATGAGCCCTGATACCTAATGGATGGGGACAGTGTCATCCTGGAGTAGGCCAATCCCACCAGGATAGCGGTGTTTCCTCATAGAATAAAGGTGATCACACAGAGGGACTTTGGGCTCATTTTGCTTTTAAGATTCGAGTTAAAAATGAAGTGTATCATTGCTGCCAAAATTGTAATTAAGATGAAAGACCTGTGGAAAAATAATTTTCCTCCTAAGCTTCAGAATCAAAATGCAAACGGGAATGGCATGGAATAAGGATTAAAGGTGCACTGTTACTATTCACAAACACATTGGTGCACATCAGTGTTTGAATGCGTTCGTGGTGGTGATGAGGATGCTGGTCATGTCTAACGTACTGTAATATATGATTTTGTCTCTCAGAGTGGAATGGACATTAGGAAACAGATCCTGCAGCTCTCTCAGCGTAGAGACAAGCTTGTTCCAAAGTTGGACGAGGTCCTTTGCAGAGTCCAGTCTCCAGACTACCTCACCAAGGTTCCTTTACATGTCAGGGAGCAGATGGACAGTAAGGTGAGCACTGTGCAGGAAGGTGAAGGAGAACTGCTATGGGTCATTTATAATTTGAATCAATAAAAAGTTTTGTGTCTTGTAGTGAGACCTGTATTCACAGTGAGGCTTGAGGAATGCCACTGCTGTTCTGTCAGTGCACCACTTTAGTCCAGATTGAAATATCTCCATAACCATTAGATGGATTGTCACAGAAGTGATCACTGAAAGCTGTAAAGACTTAACCAAGGTCACACTCCATTTTAAAACATGCAGTTATCTTAAGCTAATATGTAGAAATAATGCCAACTGAATTTAGCTTTTCAACCCCCTGAAGCCCCTGAAGTCTCTCCATCATCCAAAGCTTTTCATTTTATTTCTGTCCCTCTCCCTCTTCACTTTCTTCTGACAACTGGGCTCTTTTTCTTTTACTGGGCACAGTTTCCACAGTTAGTCCAGTGTCCTCACCATCTTGCCATTTCAGCTAAACCTGCTGATAGCTAACGAGGAAAACAAAAGCTCTGTTCCCTTTCTGTTGTGGTTGTGCAATCCTGGGAGGTTTTTTTTTTGTTTAGTGAACATTTACTTTATAAGTTCAACCAAAAAAACTGTTTCTGTTGCCACCATGAAATAAATGAATGTTCTCGTGTATTTTACCCTGCCTTGTGTGTGCAGGTGTCCGCTTTGGAGCAGGAGCTGAAAACCATTGAGGATCAGCTGAAATTGCTGCAAGAGATGGAGACAGCAGAATAAATGCAAGCAACAGGCATCACCGTAATTGTGCAGCGTGCTGGATAAACAGCCTTTGGATTATTTATAATATTATCTGAGTCAAAAATATTAATATATTTTTCATGTAATGGAGTTTTGCACTCTGTAATCACCAGCTTGCCTGCAGATGGAGTCCTGTCAGGCTGAAGATGTTTTGAGCGCAGTGGTACGATGGAAGCATCTGCAGTTTATCTGTTGCTCCTGTACAGAAAATATTGTTTCCTGTGCTGACCTTTTAAAAACTCTCATTACAAAATGTTTTTTTCTGGTAGCATATTTTCATTTTCACTGTTATACCATGAATGTATCCCAAATCTGAGTATTGTTTGGAAAAGGCTCTTTTCGAAGATATCATAATTTAGCCATCCAGAAGAATCATGCACTGGATTTGACCGTGGCAATATAAACAAATAGCATGCCAATTAGAACAGAAACAGCAGAAAAAAAAAATGTGTCACTTACATTGAATACAAAATAAAATAAACCCGAGATTTGAGACAAAAATTTGAAAGCTAACTTTGAATGTTCTCACAGAAATTCACCTTACGACTCGTTTACCACCAGGGGCAAAGTCAACATTCTTGTTATAAAAGTGTGCCCATATTTTACTGCAGTGTTTTCCACAGGTTACAAATTTACTTATGGTGGTTTAATATAACATAGTCTCTATAACCCAAATCTCTGGCAAATCACTTCAGGGTTCAGTCAGGAGAGCTTGCACTAAAGCTTTCAGCTGCTCTATCAGCTCCTTTACTTTTTTTATGTCTCGGTCTACTGTGCTTGCTATGTGGCCTGCCTCTGTGCTTCTCCTGCTATGTGCATGAACCACAGCTGCTATGATATCGACAAGAGGCTAGAAGGTCATCCCCATACAGTAGGCTTTCCTCCTGGGTCAGACTTGACTCTCCCACTGAGAGTGGCAATATGCTGCAGTTAATGTATGGGTCAGAGGTGGCCCACGTGGGGCACAAGTCATTGGCATCCTCAACTTAAAATGGACTTCTGTAAGAGGTACGCACCAGTATTGTGTAATTCACAATAGGGGCTAAGGTGGGAAATTTGGGAGCTTAGGCTAACTTTTCATAACTCTAACATCTAGCATTGGAAATGGCTAACACACAAACTATTTAAGACGGTATAACTGGTGAGCGAGGCAGCACAAGATAAGGATGTCAAAGCTCTCCAGGTAGGGCAGAAAGGGTCCGCTACAGATCACAAACACAGATCTGTGGAAAAAATAAATCCACAAAGAACACCGGACAAGCAGCAAGAACATCAAAGAGACTGGATGTAGGCTACCACACGTGTAACACATTGGTAGCCTACAGATCACACACAGCTGTGTAGAAGATCTCAAACTGTGTGAAGTGCAAGGAGATGTATCCACTTTGTTTACTGGCACTGCACTTATTGGGGTCCCAGCTAGTTTGAAGTGGACAGGATGCATGTTTGTGGAGCTGAAGGATAAACACACATACAGAGATTCATAGATTTATTAGTTAGATTCTAGTTCCCCACCCTAAAAGGCTTTTAGGTAATGACCAAAACATACTGCACACAATGCATCTGTACTGCGAAGTGCTGCCCTATTGGTTTTGCAACTTTTGACTAAACCCAAATGTAAACTGGGCAGCACAGTGGTGCAGTTGTTAGCACTGCTGTCTCACAGCAAAAGTTCCTGATTCAAACCTGATGACCATCTGGAGCCCTTTGGGAAGTTTGTGTGTTCTCTCTGTGTAGATATTGTCCGGGTACTCCAGCTTCCTCCCACAGTCTGAAGACCTACATGTTGGGGATTCTAAATCAGCCACAGGTGTGAATGCGAGCATGAATGAATGTCTGTTTCTTTCTGTTATCCTTGTGAAAGACTGGTGACCTGTACAGGGTGTACCCTTCTTTGCACCCCATGATGGCTGGGATAAGCCCTGAATTGGATAAATGGTCATGAAAATGGATTCATCAAAATGTATCCAGCTACTTCCATCAGCAGTGACCCATTCACTGGTGCTAATGCCTCCACATTTTTGAAGTGAGAAGCCTAATGCGGTCGTTCATTTCCTTTTCCAAAATGTCATCCCATCATTTTTGGAGGACTGTAAAAAAAAAAAAAAGAAAAAAGCTGACTTTGTTAAAGCTATTGAATTAAAGCTAAGAGCCTGCACTTCAGTCACGCATAGATTTTCATCTCAAATGGTGGTGTACACAGGTAAAATGATGAAAACAGTGTCACCCTACAAAAACATGGATATACAACTTACTTTGCTATAAGGCGGGTTTAATTTTCTTTAAAAAAAACAAACAAAAAAAACCTTCAATACAGGATAAGGAATAAAAACTGCAGTATCTTGAATTCTTGTGCTCCATGAAATTTGAGTCTAACAGAAAATGCTGCATATACGTGCAAGAAATGAACGCTGTAATGATCAAAGATAACTAATTTTGTGAGTGGGAAAGATGTGAATTTGTCAGGGATTAGACTTCGGCTCGGCTCGGGTCAACTCGGTTCTAAACGAGTCAACAATCCGGAAGTATAGTTTTGTGTAATCAAAAGAAAAATGCCGTCACCATACATGAGACACAGTCGCCTATGGTAGAGCTAGCTGGAGAAAGTGAAGCTCCTGGCAGCTGGGATAGAGTAAAGGGCTTCTCTCTGCAAGTTTCATTTTTGGATCACCGCTAGCAGCTGACCCATTGCAACGGAGCGGGAACTGTATCCTGCTAACATAAGCAGCTACTGGTGCTGGATACAAGAGGGGAGCCCAGAGGATGACGGAAAATGAGGTGGACAAGGTGCAGGTGATACTGGAGGCTATGGGAACCCACATAGAAATGTGTTGCTAATGTGACACCTAAAGAAATAAGAGCGGCTCGACTAGTTAATGTCAGCTAGCTAGCCAGCCAGCTAGCCGGTTAGTGCTGCAGCTCGATGATCTTCAGTTCGTTTGGGAATGCAAGCCTCATTCAGCGGTCCAGAACGGCACGAGAGAGGTGAGTGACACTGGCTCCTGTTGCTGCATCCTATCGTTGACTGGTGCGGCTGATGAGCTAAAAAGCTTTCGTTATGGCTTTTCTGTGTTAGCCAGTTAGCTAACAGCACGTCAGTGTAAGTGAACGGGTTAGCTGGCCTTGAAGATGTTCTTTATGTCTCTGATGGTCAGAGATCGTTGTAGAGGGGACAAACGCTGGCTACGGCCCTACTCCATTTAAAACTCAGTAATGTCCTGTGCTTTAACACAGCCTCAGCGACACTAGGCATATGAAGCGAACAGGTCAACAACACAGACAGCTGCATGGCTGTGATCTGCTGTGTGCAGCGTGGACTAATCAGCTGAAAACAGAACAAGTTTGTAGTGTTGGCAAACTAAGAGGCGTTGCCTGCCCTGCCCAGTCCCTCCCTGGCTGTCCCCACTTCACAGTAATCATGTGAGCCGGACACCGGTAAGCGTCCCGTCTGTGTGTGATACTTCAGTCGGTTCGTGCCGCAGGCTCTTCTTTGTCATCCTACCAGTCAGCTCCACGTCGGCTGGCGGAGGGAGGAGGGGATTCACCAAGACTTTCAGCTGGTACAGTTTGTGAGAGGAGCAACAGTTTCTTCCTCCCAGCTCACAATCGGCTCCCCTTGTCAGCTTAAAGCACTACAAGACTGAAAAGGAGGCACGACTTCAGGTACAGTTGGCATTGGATTTTACTTAATGGGATCAGTCTCTTTCAACGGTTCATTATTGTTTCTATTTATTAAAAAATATTTTGTGTCTGACACCTCTAATATTTGAGGTTTTGTTTTTTTTTTGGGTTTGTTTTTTGTTAACTTAAGTTGATCCGATAGGACGGTGCTTAGATGACCAGCCTGCTCGATTGTTGAACCTTTTTTGATAAGTTGTCTTAAAAATAACCAGGCTCCTTATTATATTAAAAAAAGATCTGCAACAGCACTGAGAAACTTTCCAATCATCATTATTGTGACCAAAAAAATACTCACAGCTAACTGTAATATCACAGTGAAGTTAAAAGTACCCAGTAGGTACCACTGAAAGCTTCAGATTGCACTATTGACAAGTTAGATGGACAAACCTGACCTTTAACCCCAATTCCAAAGTCCCTACAGCATTTTGAGCTCAAAATTAGTTTAGCTTGCATGTTTTGCAGACAGGGGGTCAGGTTTTTCACTTTGGACTTGAACTGTTTTTATACATGAGTTCATGAGTGTTGGAAGAACATCATCTGAATTTGCACATTCTTATTTGTAGTGCATAAGAGAGCGTTGGCAGCAGATTCTCTCGCTGATGAAAACGCTCTCTCTGGTTTATGCTGCTAGTTTTTATTTATTTTAGAAGTGGCAGTGCACATTCTTTAATAGAAGCACTTAAATCCATAATGGAAATGTGCCCTATTTAAAAATTATAAAAGAAAACATATAAAGAGATGCATTTAACAGTGACTTAATCACTATTATAAAAAAAAATGACAGCTAAAATAAATGTTATTATATAACATTTAAAAGACTGAAATGCGGTTGCTGAGGAACTTCCTGTGCTGTTCTCACATCCTGGCAAACAGAAATCACATAGACTTGGTGCTGAAATCGACTCGTGATCCTGAGCCGACTCTCTCCAACGTTTGTGTTCTCACGTGCCTCTCTGACTGGAAATGTCCTTTTCAAAAGTCAGGGTTCCTGTGCACGTTTGAACATTGTAGTTCTTTAAGAAGGCTGAATTTCATTCCAGCTTTCTTGATAACAAGCACATTTAAAAGTAAAATATTAGTATATAAACAAGTGTAAAGTAGAAAAAAGAAAATAAGTGCATAAATATATAACAACAAACAAAAATTAAAGTTCTATATTCAGTTGTAGCCTAACTAATGTGTATTACCTGCGGGCGGTCTTTGTCCTCCAAGCTCAGGTCCTCTACCAGAGGCCTGGGACCTTGAGGGTCCTGTGCAGTACCTTAGCTGTTCCAGGACCGCACGCTTCTGGACAGAGATCTCGGATGTCGCTCCTGGAATCTGCTGGAGCCGCCTTCCAGTGTTCCCATTACCACGGGGATCACTGTTACCTTCACCCTCCACATCCTCTCTAGCTCTTCTCTGAGCCCTTGGTATTTATCGAGCTTCTCGTGTTCTTTTTTCTTGGCATCACTTGGTATCGCAATGTCTCTTACTACAGCTTTCTTCCTCTGCTTGTCTACCACTACAATGTCCAGTTGATTAGCCATCACAAGTTTGTCTGTCAGTATCTTGAAGTCCCACAGGATCTTAGCTTGGTCATTCTCTACCACCCATGGGGGCGTATCCCATTTTGACCTCAGGACTTCCAGGTCATACTCGGCACAGATGTTCCTGTATACTATGCCAGGCACTTGGTTATGGCGTTCCATGTATGTCCTGCCTGCTAGCATTTTGCAGTTAAACTGTTATGTGCTGCTGTTATGTGCTGGATTGTCTCAGGGGCATCTCTGTACAGCCTACACCTGGGTCTTGCCTGGTGTGGTAGATCCTAGCCTCTATTGATCTTGTGCTTAGAGCTTGTTCCTGTGTTGCCATGATTAGTGCCTCTGTGCTGTCTGTCAGTCCAGCTTTATCCAGCCGTTGGTAGGAGTTTTCAATATCTGCCGGTGGTACATGCCATGCAGAGGCCTGTCCTTCCATGATGGTTCCTCGTCTTTCTCGGGTTTCTGCTGCCTGAGGTGTTCACTAAACATGTGATCATTTGTGGCCATCTTCCTGATGTATTCATGAATCTTTGTTGTTTCATCCAGGATAGTGGTTCTGACACTCACTAGTCCTCGGCCTCCTTCCTTCCGCTTAGCGTACAGTCTCAGGGTGCTGGATTTTGGGTGAAACCCTCCATGCATGTTAAGGAGCTTTCTTGTCTTTGTCAGTGGCTTCTATCTCCTTCTTTGGCCAGCTTATTACCCCAGCAGGGTATCTGACAACTGGCAGGGTGTACGTGTTGATTGCCTGGATCTTGTTTTTCTCATTTAGCTGACTCTTCAGGACTTGCCTTGCTCTCTCCAGGTACTTGGTGGTTGCAGCTTTCCTAGTGGCCTCTTCACGGTTCCCATTTGCCTGTGGTGTTCCAAGGTACTTGTAGCTGTCCTCAGTGTCTGCAATGTTCTGGTAGTCCAATCCCATCAGTTCTGACTACCTTCTTACTTTTGGTTATCCATCTGACTGCACTTCTCCAGGCCAAATGACATTCCAATGTCATTGCTGTAGATCCTAATGGTGTGGATCAGTGAATCAATGTCTTGTTCACTCCTGGCATACAGCTTGATGTCATCAGTGTAGAGTAGGTGGCTAATGTTCGCTCAATTCCGTAGTTGGTTTCTGTGGCCAGGCTTTTATTTTATTTATTTATTTTAAATAAGGGACACAAAGCCCAGCTGGCAAGACCCATCTGCCCTCACCCATCCGCAGTCCAAGCTAGAAGTAACAAATGCATGAACTAGTTTTTCAGCATCACTCTGAGACAGCATGTTTCTAATTTTAGAGATATTGCACAAATGCAAAAATAAGCAGTCCTATATACTTGTTTAATATGTTCACTGAAGGACATATCCTGGTCAAAAATGACTCCCATGATTCCTCAGTGTTACTGGAGGCCAAGGTAATGCAATCCAAGTGTCTGGTTAGATACCATGTTTCTAAGATTTGTAGGGCTGAGTACAATAACTTAAGTTTTATCTGAATTTAGAAGCAGGGAATTAGATGTCATCCAGGCCTTAATGTCTCTAAGACATTCCTGCAGTTTAATTAATTGGTGTGCAGTGAAAATGCATGCAATGCTTTCTAATAATGCTATCTACCGGAAGCATGTGTAATGTAAATAGAATTGGTCCTAGCACAGAACCCGTGGAACTCCATAATTAACCTTAGTGTGTGAAGAAGACTCCACATTTACATGAACAAATTGGAGTCTATTAGATAAATATGATTCCAACCACTGCAGTGCAGTACCTTTAATACCTATGGCATGCTGTAATCGCTGTAATAAAATATTATGGCCGACAGTATCGACTGAGATCTAACAGGACAAACACAGAGGTGAGTCCACCGTCAGAAGCCATGAGAAGATCATTTGTAACCTTCTCCAGTGCTGTTTCTGTACTGTGAGGAATTCTGAATCCTGACTGAAACTCTTCAGTTAAACATTCCTCTGCAGATGTCTTTCAATATTTTTTTTTTAGATGAAAGGAATATCTTTTGAATATCTATATATTCTCTGCGTGGGGAGAAGTCATTTGAAGGTGAAGGTCTATACCTGTTTGTGGAAATAAGTATTTGGAACAGGGATTTTGTATGCTATTTTGGTTCTTTAGCAAGCAGCTCATTACCATCTAACATCAGTTAATTGGAATATGTTAATCTGCCAGTTCACTTTAAAACTGTCATTAACCCTCATGTCATAATATAAAGCTTCCAGGTGCCCATTTTCTTTGCTGTTGTACAAAATTTACCTTCTTAAGGAAACAGTGCATATACAGAACTTGAAAGTCCTTCAGCTTTGGATTCTTTCTTGTGATCATAAAGCTCTAGATAACCACATACTACCTTATTTGGCTAATAATTAGGTCACAATTAAGTTTTTTATGTCAAAAAAATGTAAAATGTAATTTTTCACAATTATTCAATTCAATTTCATTCAATATATATAGCATCAAATTACAACTCTCTCCTCAAGGTGATTTATATTGTAAAGACCCTAGAATATTATGAAGTGCAATCCTTAAATATGAGACTATTTTAACCTGTCACTACATTCTGCTTTGTTTTAGACTCAAAACAAACCCCTGTTGCATGCCACACATCTGTGTCTGGGAGTCTGAAGGTTTTCCAATACAAATAAGTCTCTTAAAAGCGCTTTTGTTTTGTTTTTTTTAAATGTTGACTCATAAAGCAAGCTGGAGTTCCTCTGCGTCCACACAGCCTGGTCCCTTTTAAGGCTCCAACATGGTGCTGTTGTGTTAATACAATGCAGTTTTTTTTTGCAGTGTCTGCTGTCATAGGGGGAAAATCTGTGCAACAACAGGAAATGGAGACCAGTCTTCTTTCTTTTTCTGCTATTGTTACTCCTTTTGCTTTGCTTGTAGCACAGAAAAGACGGTCTAGAGGACAAAAAACTTCATGCAGAACACAAAGTGTTTTTCAGTGGATAAAGTTTGGAGAGCACTGTTACTACTTGACCAGTTGTTTGTTTCTTTTTTGTAAAAGTGATAAGTCATATCAAATGGGAATCTTTTTAAGTTCATTCAAATCAGAGAAATATGTTTATGTTCACTCTGTTAATTGACCCTATTATTCATATCTGATTTAAAAAAAAAACAAAACATTGCAACAGTCCAATCATGAAGAAATGATGAATGACAGTTACAAAGAAGCAGTCTCTTATAGCTCGTTCATCTTGAAAATCGTTATTGCTCACTGACACGAAGGGAGAAAATCCAGTATAATATAAAGTGACTAGGAGTGTCTGTTGTGTTGTATGTTGTACTGTGGTCAGTTTGGATTTGTCAGCACCCTGCACACACCCCCCTGACCTTAACCACAGTCATTTGTGACTCTGCAAACATGACACTGCACTTTAAACTGGGGTAAACTGAGAATGTAATGTAATTGTGATTGGTACCACTTTTACCTACCCATGTCTCCCCAAGGCCATGGTAGAGGACACTCTTATAATATGGAAGTAAACAGGCTGGATATTCTGGTAGCTTGGAGAGCTGGTTTCATCCTCTGTCAGAGCACAGGTCTATATTTGTCAGCACTAATTGGTTTAGGTGTTTCTAATGCTAAGAAATTACTTTCATCCACCACTCACTCACTCACACACACACTCACTCACACACTCACTCACTCCCTCCCTTCATCCCTCTGTTACTTTGGAATAACAAAGAAAGCCTCTCAGAGTTCAGGTTCATTGGCCTGGACATCTCTTTGTAGATATATTTAATTCATGGAGAATGTTTCTTTGTAGCCGGTCAGAATGTTGCACAGGTCAGTCTCATGTGCTGACAGCCAATAAACAAAGTGCTTATTTAAAGGGTCATTTTAGCCAGACCCTTGGCATTGGCTACTCTGTCCTGCTAGAGGCCTGTGTTAGGAAGAAGGAATTTGTCTTATCCAGCTAACTTCAGGGTTTTCTATACTACAAAGGCAATTCACTTACATTCCCATAGTAATGTGCTGTGAACCTTATCTGCTAGGGAGGAAGTCATGTTCCAGGTTAGAAATCAGCAGGTAGGAAATCACTGCCTACTGACCAATGAAATTAAAATGGCCTCACCATTCCCTGAAGATTCCTCGGACCTCTGTACGTGATTTGCTTCAGAGGGTAGGCTGATGTGGGTGGATGTGTGTGTGTGTGTGTGTGTGTGTGTATGGCTGGGGCTTGCTATGCCTTGACTGCTGTGGGACAGGCTTTAGAAGAAGGAAATTAGAGGTCATCCAGGCCTTTATGTCTTTAAGACACTCCTGCAGTTTTAACTAATTGATGTGTGTCTTCTAGCTTCATGGATCAATAAAGCTGGGTATCATCTGCATAACAATGAGAATGTATACAAATAAAAATTACATTTCTTGAAATGTGTTGTTTTTAGTGGTACATTGAGGGTGGTCATTCTCTAAATGTAAAACTTTTTCATGTTTCACTACAGCTCCATGGTTAGTGTACAAGTCAGTGTCTTTCATGCAAACTGCAGTTGACCGGGGCAGTTTGCTAGCAGCCAAAGCAATCACAAGGAGGTTTTTGGTGTAGCACCCTGTTTGCAATCAATTTCAACTAGTAACAGCTAGCAAGCTTGTGCAACAACTCGCCAACCAGTCAGAGCATGCACATTTTACCCTAGTGGTTGGTGGTTGACATGGCCAACCACCAGCTGGTCTCCAGGCCTGTGTGATGTTGACCTTGGATGTTGTGAAGTTGTTTTTTGTTTTATTACTTTTTAAATTGTGAAAATAATTTTGCCATCATGCGCTTTAGTTGTCTTTCAGGTCTTTCAGATCGTGCTGAGCTGTCAAGTGAATTTTTGATAAAGTATGTTCATATTTGGCCACTCCTGTTCTTGCTATCTCTGCAGTGGGTTTATTTTGGGGTTTTAGTGTAAAGATGGCCTCCTTCACTGCACTGACATCTCCTTTATGCTAACTGTGACGATAGTGATCCATTCCAGTGGCTAACAGCTGAAATTATCAGCCTGGCATGACGGTACCTGAGCAAGGTGCAGCGCCGGGTGATCAACCTCTAGCTAGAACCCTGATATAAATTCAACACTTTGAATCAACTCTGTGATGAAATAACAAGGGAACAGGCTTCACTTTCCCATGATGCTGTTTGTTACTAAATTGTCTAATCATTTTTGGGCTTCTAAAAATGGGGGAATGTATATAAAAATAGATAAGCCAAAGCCTTTCAATAAATTGCTGCACCAATTTTCCCCATTTTGCTTTGTTGGTATAATATATTATGCATGTCAAAGTGTGTTGGATGATTCATACTGTAGGTCAATGCTATGTGGCTTTAAAAAAAAAAAATATTCCTGTGAAAATGGTCAGGGACAAGGGTTGGACTAAAATCAGTGAAAAAGCGATTAATGTCCAAAGAAACACTTTAAAAGACCTTCAGAAAGCCTGAACTACTGCTCAAGGTGACTTTTATAAATTATAAGAAAGTCTGGCGCCTTGGAAGCAAAATATAAAGAAATGGGGGTGGCTTGAGACTTTTGCTCAGTACTGTAGATTTGTGACATTCATCATTAATCATATGCAAAGATATGTTAATGCAAAAAAGAATCAATTTAAAATGGGCCTATAAGGGAAATATTAAAGTAGAGTATCCACTTTGACTATCCGGCTTAGTGTGGGTGTAGCTACAGTTATTGACAGACACTGGAGCAGGTGAAGCTGTAGCTGGTGTGCATGCTGTTTTGAAACTATTATTAGACAATATAATTTAATAGAATGTTTTTATTGCATCAAACATGGAGCATGGCTAAAATATAGTGTTGGGTTGAGGTCTGGTGTCCCCGTGGGTTTTCTTTGGGCCAAGAGGATGCAGATTCTAACCTCTGTGAAACTCAATCAAGACCCGATTTTCCAAAGAAGTCACTGGAGATGAGCAGGGTTCCATGCAAAGGGTTTATTAAAACACAAGAAAGACGTAAGCGTCTCTGGGGACTGTCTGCCTTAAGCGAGCGAGTTAGCAAAGCCAACAGCAGCAAAACAAAGAAAGGTGAACAAAAGACAAGACTCACGAGCTCATATGATTTCCCAAAGCAATACCCCCACCACCACCACCACCTTTGATGCCCACTAATTTGCATACTCTGTCTCCCCCTGAAATCTGATCAGACTGACCAACTTCCAGGCAAACTACCAGCTGCTTTCTATAGCGTACTTGCTGACAAGTCGGACAGGCAAAGTACATAAGGCAATGCTTCCCGTCTTGAAGGCATTTGTCACACTGCCACTTCTAGACATAATCCGCCTAATTAAAATTTATCCCCATAATATTTTATATTATCCAAACATACTCAGTCTCCTGAAGCATATTTCAGAAGGATACAGGCATAGAGTGAGAGAAAACACAATATGAGGTGATATGATGTAATGTGAATATGATAAATGCATAAATGAATGAGGCCTCATGTCTAGTATAAATGTAAGTATAACAGGGCTTAGCTCTAAATTACTAACCTCAAACATACAGTGTTCATCAATCTAGTGTATATATGACCACTGTTGCCACTAATCAATAAGATAAGATCAAAATTTAATGATCCCATGATGGGGAAATTTGCACGTTACAGCAGCTCAAGTACAGAGAAGAACACAGCAGTTAAGGATAAAATAAAATAGAATCAAGTAAAATAGAATACAGCTATCAATGAGAAATAAAACATGATATACATGAAATAAAATACGATAATATATCAATGACAAAAACATTTGTAGCAGGTAAATCTGTATACAGCATAGACAGTATGCATTATGGGTGGAGGAATGTAAGTAAATATAAATGTATATGTAATATATGTATAAGGTGCACTGTATGCATAAAGTGATGGCAATGGAGGTAAAGTACCCAAGTGACTCATGACATCACGATGCTATGATGATGATGATACTATGAATGAATACTGTACTACTACCATAACAATAAAAAATCCCCAACATTAGCAGCTGCCACCGTTCAGTGCATTTCCTTTTGTTAAAAACAAAGATAAGAAAAATATTGTAAAACCAGTGTATATATAAAATAAAAAGCAAGAATATAAAACAGGAAGCAGGGAATTAAAAGGAAATAAATATAACAAATATACTAAATATACCAGTTATTGCACAGTTACCAATTATTCAATTCAATTTTATTTATCAGAATCAGAATACTTTATTGATCCCAGAGGGAAATTTCTGTTGTTACAGCTGCAACGTTTCATTTAAATGAATAAAACCAAAAACAAAATAACATACACTAAGGCATAAAAATATAAAGACTAAAGAGATAATTTGGCTATATACACATCTAAATCTATAGCACCAAATCTAAATATATAGCACCAAATCACAACAAGCAGTCACCTCAAGGAGCTTTATATTATAAGGTAAAGACCCTACAATAATTGCAGCATATTGCACAGGGTTGGGGGAAATAAATAAGTATGCTAGATATATACAGGTAGACAGTAATGTGAGTGGGTGAGCAGCGAACAGTGAGGTAGACAGAAGAAGTGAAAGCAAATGTCCAAGTGAGGTCCTTAGAGATATGGGTCCCCAGGAACTTGAAGGAGGACGCTCTTCACACACACTCCATTGATCCCCTCTCTGCCTCCTGAAGTTAATGACCCTCTGTTTGGTCTTAGTGGTGTTTAGCTCCAGGTTGTTTTTGATGCACCACCTTGCCAGCTCCTGTATTTCCTCCCTGTAGGCTTTTTCATCAGTCCCTGTGATCAGGCCGACCACCGTGGTGTCGTCAGTGAACTTCGTTCAAGGGGTGAATGGGGGCACAGTCATACGTGTAGAGGGCATACAGGAGGGGGCTCAGCAAACACCCCTGGGAGGAGCCAGTGCTGAGTGTCAGGGTGGAGGAGCAGAGCTGACCGACCTTAACAGCTTGTGGTCAGTTGGTCAGGAAGTTTTTGATCCAGGAGTGGATGGGGGATGTAAGTCCAAGTCCCACACTTGCAAAAATGCTGTTGTTTTTCTTTTCTTTTCTCTGTTTGAAAGTAACATCAGTGTTTGTCCAACCAGTGGGAATTTGGTTAATGAGATCATATCAACTAATCAGCAATGTAACCCTGAGACTACAGTCCAACAACTATGGAAATATTCAGGTACAGTCCTAAATGAAAACTTGAGGCTCACAAAGGTATACGGTTGGTTTTCATTTGGCCATATTAGTCCCATTCACTTCTTAAGTAAGAGAGTATTTTGTCTGCTTCATCAAGTTTTAATGCAGGGCTACAGCCACCTTAAAACCACCTTATTGTTTTTCCGCTCATATTACATGAATCTGGAGGGAGATGAACTGTCCATTATTCAGAACAGTTGGGTTGCAGGGGCATAAATAAAGCTGAAGCAGGGGCTGTTTTATGCCACTTTTTCAGCTGGCCAAGAAATCCTCATGATCTTGCTGGCGGTTTAACTAACAGTACGACTGCTTTTATTTTCCCAAGTACAGAGGAGACAAATACACAGTGCGTTTCTAAAAGTCTCAGATGACCTACAGTCATCATCAAGCTGATTGTCTCCCTTCTCTGTTTTCAGGATGATGGTGAAAGGATAACATTCAAGGAGTCGCATTCCCTCCACCCAAAGTGACCCCATCTTCCCCTTTTGTCCACATTCATCTGCAGTCCTTTTTGTGAGCTGCAAGCTCGCTGACCTGACCTTATGGGATTTCATAAAATACATGTGTTCCACAGTAACATCATGTAAATTCTATTTAAATTGGACAGTCCTCCACCTGGCACCCTCCTGACCAAAGGACAGAATGAAATAAGTTCAATGTGATGAGATATTAACTCCCTGCCCATCCAAAATTGTCACCTTGGTCTTTAGGATTCTTACCGTGTTCTATCTCTTGTTCCTTTCCAACCCCACCACCTTTCTAGTGTTATTGTGGGCCATGGTTCGCAAGAAAGGCTCTCTTATACTATGCGGTGCTTTCCTGTTTGTTGCTTGGAATGCTTTGCTTCTACTTTATCTTTGGGGTCGCCCTCCCATGGGTCACCTAGGAGAAGGCGGTGGAGCTGAACCAGGAGGAAAGGAGGAGTGGGGCATGGTCAGAGGTAAAGGAGGTCGAGTCAACCTTGCTGGAGAGGTAATCCGGCTGGCAGAGGAGGTGGAAGTTCAACTTGAGACCCAGAAAAAGCTACTAAAGCAAATTGAAAGTCACAGGGCGTTATGGGCTCGGCAGAAAGAGATTGCGAAAAAGCAAACTGATGATATCAAAGAAGTAAAACAGATTGTTCACCAGCAGCAGGAAAATCCAGTTCCTCTCAAAAACAATGTGTATTTCGGGGACCAAGATGAAACAAAACCTACACAGAGGCCTGTTCATACTGTAGCTGTGGGCTCAAACTTAAAACAGCAACAGTCCACTGAAATAAGGGAAGAGATTGTTGAGAACACTAAAGTAACAACTCTTGTTTCTGGCCCACAAGTCATCATTCCCATTCTTGTTATTGCTTGTGACAGAGTGACGGTAAAACGGAGCCTTGACAAACTGATACAGTACCGCCCTTCACCAGAGCTATATCCAATCATTGTCAGCCAAGACTGTGGCCATGCTGAGACAGCTCGTGTGATCGGCTCATATGGAGACCAAGTAACACACATAAGCCAACCGGACTTGTCGGACATCAGAGTCCGGCCAGAGCACAGGAAGTTCCAGGGGTACTACAAAATCTCCCGACATTACCGCTGGGCACTCAACCAAGTATTCCACACGTTCTCGCAATCTACTGTGGTCATAGTGGAGGATGACTTGGAGGTGAGTGCTCTCAGACATTGGCATTGCATTTGTTGTGGGTGTGTGTTGCTTTCATTAAATTGTTTTAACAGCAAAGACAGAAGGGAGGCTCAGTAGACTTAGGGGTCGCCAGAGGTGGATCATCTGTCTCCATTTCACCCAATCCCTAGCATCCTCTTTTGTCACATCAGCCCTCATAACTCATAACCATGGCCATGCTAGTTATGGCCATGGTTGTGACCCAAAAACCATACCTGATTTAAATTTGACTGATTACATCGTAAATCTTTTGTCCTTGTTCACATCTGGACTGCTTCCACAGGAGTTTCTGTGTACATTTCAGTGTCTCCCAACTTTTTTTGAATTGGGTTTTATTACATGAGAATTCTGATCCTTTGGTGGGAAACAAGCAGATATAATCCTGCTTCTAATGGTGTGCCTTGATTTCCTCTATGACATGATTGGAGGCCACTTCTGCCTAGTTGAATTCATTGGACACAAAGGAAGGCACACAGTGGTCTATATACATTATAGTCTCAGAGTTGATAGTGTAGCGCAGCCATTCCCAAATTTTAGTCTGCTATGTTTGAAATATAAAAATCATCATTGGTCCACCCATACCCAAAATTACAACTCTGATCATCACACAATCTAAAAAATTAATGCCCTTTGTGTTTACATTAATTCATTCTAATCTTCTGTGGATTTATTCTGCCAGCTTGTTTCTCCATCAGTAGCTTTAGGCTACTTTTGTTTGACAAAGCATTTCTCTTTATCAAATGGCCAAAAATAACAGGAAAATGCACAGACCTTTGTTAAATAAGGCAGCACATGTTCAGCGCCTTAACAATATGTATGTTAATCATCATCACCCATCAAGCATGTTTTCAGCCAGGGAAACTGTGACTTCCAAATAAAGTTCTTGCCTAAGATGAGTTCAGGTAAATTAAACCCATTGCTCTTTAGCTCCGCTGTCGACGGCAGACGACAGTCAGCAGAGCTTATCCAATACCGAGCCGTCTGTCATCCATCTGCTTTTTGCTAAATTTCTCCTCGATCATTTATATTTGAAATCTTCTAAAACTTGGCATAAATATCTGGGTAAAGCGCTACAAAACAGGGGAGACGGATTTTTGCCTTTTTTTAATAAAAAAAATTTTTTTAAATGAATTTTGAAGAAATACTGTACATTTATATTTACCTTTATTCCCTACTCCTCCCTTATTCCTAGGCCAAACTTGGTATGAGTATTCAATGTGCAAAGCTCTACAAAATGTTTCAGACAAATTTTTAAATTTTCACTTTTTAAACTTTTTAAATGATTTTTTTTTTTCATTTTGAAGATAAACAGTACATTCATCTTTAATTTCAGTGATGACTTCTCCCTTATTTATTGGTTGAATCTTTTAAAATCTACTGTAGATGAATATCTGATTATTTAATTTTTTTAAAAATTGTTTACAAATTTCAAAAATTTGTAAAAATAAATAGATAAAGAAGTATCCTCTCAATGATAGTTGACCTACAGCCAAATTAGTTTCCATTCCAACATATCACATATTGTACAAGTAAAACATTTGACAGCGGAGCTCTATAGGCCAACAGGTTTCTTTTTCATTAGTTTCTTTTAAAATAGAAATATTTCATGGCATATTCTAGGCTGAATTACATATACCCACTCTTTTAAACTTTACATGTTAGGACATAATAAAAATAATCTGGCCCTTAGCATGTCTTAAAATGAGATAAATACAACCTCAAATGAAGAACATGACATATTACACACTGTCATTATTCAACAAAGCCAAAATACAAAAAAGCCGTGTGTGGAAAAAAAACTAAGTACGCCCTTTATGGTTTGTTATCACAAACATTCAGCATTTAGTCATTTCTAAACAATGTGAAGTCCATCATTCATCAAGGTCAGGCCATGGCAGTGGTCAGAGAAAATTGCAAAAAACCCTAGAGCTCCATCTCAGTTTCTACAGGGCTCAGTTAACATGTTTACATTTTGAGGTTAATGATTGCACAATTAGAAAAAGACTGAATAAGTCTGGCATGTTTGTAAGGTTTGTAAGAAGAAAGCCTCTCTCTAAAAAGAAGATGGCAGTAATGCTTAGGTTTGCAAAGTTGCACATGTGAACAAACCACAAGACTTCTGGAACAATGTCCTTTGGACATGGCCCAAATTGGGTCATGCAGCAGGACAGTGATGTTAGGTCAGGCAGGTCATGTACAACAGAATAGCTGAAAAAGAAAAGATTAAAGTTGTTGCAATGGTCCAAAGTCCAGACCTCAACCTGATTGAAATGAAGGCAGGACTTTAAGAGAGCTGTGCATAAATGAATCCCTGCAAACTTCATTGAATTGAAGCAACATTGTAAATGGTAAATGGACTGTTACTTATATAGCACTTTATTTTACTCTAATTAAGCACTCAAAGTGCTGTTTGTAAAGAAGAGTTGGCCAAATTCCTCCACAGACTGATGGTCATAAAGGAAACCCTTGATTCAACTTATTGCCGCTAAAGGTGGTTCTACAAGCTACTGGACCATGGGGTGTACTTAGTTTTTCATATGTTTCTGTATTTTGGCTTAGTTTTTGTTAAATAAATTATGACACAGTGTAATATGCCAAGTCTTGATCATTTGAGGTTCTGTTTACCAAACTGTAAAACCTGTTAAGGGCCATATTATTTTTATTAAAGAGGGTGTACTTTTTGTTAATAGGTCACTCATTTAAACTGCAAATCCATTTTCAAGTTGAAGTAAAAAAGTTTGTGCCACACAGAAATGAAGGAGTCTGGCTATGGTTTAGATCTAAGCAACTGTTGGCTAAACTGATTAGAAAGGCTGGGTGTGAGATTGGCTGCAAACTAGAACTGTGGTGGGGAGGAAGTCACTGAAGAAAATGTGATCCATCATGGATGATCCTGACCACCCTCTACACCGCTCACTGAACACGCAGCAGAGCACCTTCTCTAACATACTGATTCAGCTCTGCTGACACAGGGACAAGTGCAGGAAATCTTTCATACCACATGCTGTCACTCTGTGTTTTAGGAGTTGGGCTCAGCCCTGTAGTTCCAGTGAAAAGAACTCTTAATGTTTCAGTATACCCAGACATTTTGGACAATTTCATGCTCCCAACTTTGTGGGAAGAGTTTGGGAATGGCCCCTTCCTGTTTCAACATAATTGCAAACCTTTATAACTGAATTGCTTGGGTTCCTAAATGTTTCCACTTTGCAATAATACCACTTACAGTTTATCATGGAGGGAAGGAATTTAATGACGCTGATTTGTTACAATGGTAGCATCCTATTATAGTACCCCTTTTCACATGTTTGCAAAGGCAGACTGCATGGCTAGGTACTTGATTTTATACACCTGTTGTCGGGTCATAACTCTTAACAGGAGTATTCTTCCCTCCTGTGGGCCGATAAGACAACTTCCCAGGTTTTTAGTTCCCAATTATAATCCAATACTTGAGAAAAAATTCACGAAATAGAGCAGAATCGTTGCCAATTGTTTTATTGAACAAAGAGTTCAGCAAAGCACAAAAAGATAAAGAGAAAAAGGGAAGCTCCCCCGGGGGGATACTGTGAGCAGGTCAACAGGTGACAGCAGGCAGAGATGAACGCTCTTGAGGTTTCTGCGAGCCACCTTTTATCAGCTAAGAGGTGGTCTAAACACACCTCCTTCATTATGTCATATCTTCTGATTCTTGGCTATAATTGTATTTTATTTTAACTTTAATAATCATCTCCTTCCCAATTTTTGACCAGTTTATTAAAAAACAATTACATACTTTGACTATGCTTATTCACACTCGATTTATGATTATATAAGCTGTGTTTGTCTTTATGAAATTTGATGCTAGAGTTCAATAGTCATTCAAATCAGTAACCAGTAGTCATTTCAAAACAGTATCTTTCATAATAATCCAGTTTATGCTTATGATCATTAGTGAAAAACCCTCTTGCTTGAGAGTCAACAAAAGTAGTGGAAAAAACCATCAAAATAACATATAAAAAACATACAAAAAATATCCCACACTGAGGTAATGGAACTAAAAACATTATTAAGATTAAGAGGTGTGACCCAGTATGTTTGTCTATAAAGTATATCATCACTATTTTCTCAAACTGTTATGCAGAAGCTCTCATTTTGTCAGAGAGCCTCGTCTTTGTGACCAAAGAATTTGTACAGCATTTGTGTCATATTTCGGTTTGTGTGTTGGTTTCAGATCACAACAGTCGTGATACCCGATACTTGGTAGAGAGAATATCAATAAATATTCCAACTGAACAGCTGTAATCAACATGTAAGTTGTCAGTGAGTCTATAAGACCTATGATTGCAACTGCTAGAAATGGATGCAAACAGCTGGCTGTTACAAGAAAAGAGACTCTGCAGTTACAGCAAATTCAAACAGACTTGAAACAGCAGCTCCAGGGAGAAACTGTGCCCTATAAATCAGCAAATATTTTGCCAGCATGGGGGAAAAAAATCTGGTTTTACTTATGTAGCTGGTTTCTACCAGTTTCCTCTTTTTGTGTTACTCACAGAATGAGTCTGTTTGTTCTTAGTGCTTGTTCTTTAATTCACTTAAAGTCATTATTCTTATACACCCACTGGAACCCACCAGTGGATCATTACAGTTTTGTTCAAATGCACTTTTATTATTATTAATAATAACTTTATTTGTATAGCACTTTTCAAAACACAGAGTTACAAAGTGCTTCACAGTTTGAATAAAAGTCCCGTTACATGTTACAAACATCAGCCAGAAAAAATTCACAGCCCAGTGGTATGGGGGGGGGGGATATCAGGTGACTTCTAGTCCTAATAGCCGCGCCCACTTGCTAATAGAAAACAGTTCTGATAGCAAACTGGTGAAATTCTCAGCCTGGTGTGTCAGTACCTCAGCCCAGCACAGCACCAGGTGATCCGCTGCTGGCTAGAACCCTGACCAAACAGACACATAATCAACCATATGGTTAGACATTCATTCCAACACATACCATTCTATATACCCATATAGCTGCAAAATATGGGCCACGTTGAAGGGGAAAAGATTAAGGGAAAGCTAAGCTATAAAAATGCTTTTTCCTCAGTCGTTTAAAACAAATCCGACTCTGCCGACCTGATAGGCTCAGGGAGGCTGTTCCAGTGTGTATGGGTGCCATAACCTTAAATGCACAAACACCCCTGGTTTTAAAGGTACTGTGGAAGAGTTAGGAGACCCTGGTTAGAGTAGTGGAGAGGCTGGCTGCCGTGATAAAGTCTCAGTAGCTCTGATATATAAGCAGGGGCATGTCCATGTAGAGCTTTTAACAGGATTTTGAAGTGGATTCTGAATTTCACTGGAGGCCAGTGAAGGGAAGCAAGAATAGGTGTGATATGTCAATGCCGGCTAGTTTTTGTTAGCCTTGCTGCCTAACTGCTTTCTCCACCAATCAGAAATGGGCTATGGAGGACTGAGAGAGGTGCGTAAAAAGTGAGTTACAAGGAGGGTGAAAATTAAATAGTGTAATAAAAGTTCCAGATAATTGAATGATTCAAAATTCAGGAGTCTGTCAAAGATGTTACCAAAGTTCTTTGCAGATGATTTGATGTTATTGGGGGTGGGGTGGGGTGATGTACTGACTGACCTTAGAAAAACTGTCAGGGCCAAATACAAGAACCTCTGTTTTACTAGAATTGAGATGGAGAAAATTTGAATACATCCAGTCATTAATGGCAAAGAAGCATTCACTGAGGCAGGAGAGGGTGTTGAGGTTGGGCTCAACAGAGAAGTACAGCTGTGTATCATCTGCATAGCAATGATAAGAGATTCCATTAAAACCATTAAGCAGATGGCCCACACTTCTGTTTAATAGTGGACAGCAGAGAGATGAATATGAGGTGAGGGAGAGATTCACTAGCGCACTTAAACATGTGCACACACACATGCACAAAAACACATACACATGAACGCACACCAAATTTACCTCATCCTGCAGATATAACACAGTACTTTTTTTTTTTTTTTTGCGTCCTACTAATGCATGAAAGCATTCAAAGGGGACAAAGGAAAGCCAGTTTAGCTTATGCCTTAGTTTAGGTTGTATGTATATATGATTGTATTTGACAAACTGTACTTGTTTATTTTTGCATTTAAGAAAATGTTTTCTTTATAATTGAAAGGGTTAAATTTTTTGACCGATATGGAAAATGGAAACCAATGAGCAGTTCATTTTAAAAGACAAATTTTTTCTCTTTTGAATATTTTATTGCTCATTGATAAGACAAAAGTAGATCTTATCCAATTACTCAATTAATTGATAGAATTCTATCTTAGATCAATAATAATAATGGAGAATGTAGAGTTTTTAGAAAGACATGGAGTTATAAGTATTTATTTATTGATGTCGGAGGTAAAGTTGTGTGCTTAGTTTGTTGGCAGCAGATTGCTGTTTTTAAACATTACAGTTTTTGAATGGTTATTAAGAGACGAAACATGCAGATAAATACAAGAACCTGACTGGTACAGAGTAAGAAAGGACAGCGTTGTGATTTCCCACAGAAACAGTGAGCCATTCTCTGATGGGGAGTTTGTCAAAGAGTATCTGGTAGGCTCTGCCGTGCTAATACGCCCTGAGAAAAAAGAAGAATTTGATAATGGCCGTTTGATTGCGGGAAATCTGGAACTTCAGTTGAAAAACAAAGTGGACAGGAGTCAGAGTGCTGTTAACTAGTAATGGCTTCATGAATTTCTTCACAAATCAAATTTGAACTATTAGAGCTCATTCCATATCACCCAAATGATACAGAGCACTTCACTCTAACTGTTGGATTACTTGTTGTTCCCAGGGTATTTAAAAGTAGAATGGGAGGCAGAGCAATCAGTTTTCAGGCCCCTCTTCTGTGGAACCAACTCCCAGTTAGGATTTGGGAAATAGACACCCTCTATTTCTAAGATTAAGTTTATAGTTGGGGCTGGATCAGGTGGCCCTGAACCTTCCCTTAGTTAGGTTGCAATAGGCCTAGGCTGCTGGTGGGTTCCCATGATGCACATGAGTGTTTGTTCTGCACTCACCTCTTTTCACTCTGTGTTTATAAGCTATTCTGCATTCTATCATTAGTTATTATTAATTTCTAAACAATATGTTTAAATGGGGAAAAAAAAGCAAAACAGAGTGTAGATCAGAACAGTCTCAGTGAGTTCAGTCATCAGTCACAGTCAGTAAGTCAGACAACATAATTAAAAACAAACTGATTTAATAGTCACTCAAATCAGTAATCAGTAGTATCTTTCATAATAATCCAGTTTATGCTTAGTAAAAACATACAATCATCATTGAAAGTCATCAAAAAGTAATGTAAAAACCATCAAAAATATCCCAGTTTGGCTAAACAACACTTGTAGCCAATCCAATAATACATTTCTAATAATATCATAATACATATCATAATACACTTGTAAACTTTCTGTAGATTGATAATACTTTACTTGAGCTAAAATCATGACCTGTGACACACCCTCTGCATGCTTTTAACTCCTTTTTAAATTTGCTACCAATTGCAAATAGATGTGGGACAAAATATGTATTGAGAATAAATTGCATCACTGCATTAATGCAGCCTGTTGTACTTTGGTAGAGGCCACAGGTACAGCTCTACCTAACAAAGCCACTTTGTCGTGACTGCTTTGTTCTTATTAAATGACTGAGAACAAAGTGAGCAGAAGTTAACTTTCATGCAACAAGAAAGAAGGGAGAAAGCTTACCAGCGCCATAATTAAATGAATTAACACATTATTAAAACTAATAATGTGAATATTATAGCACAGTGCAGTGATAAATGCATAATTCCTTTTTGACTCTTTAGCTTTTTTCTTTTTGTTCTCAGATAGATTTTACATTGCATTTACAGATACATTTTATGATTGTTCTGTAGATTTTCTTGCAGTGTACTGAGCTTTGGGGAAAATTGCTGTATGGTGATGGTAATCATGAGCAGGGTATCATGGGTCATGATTGCCACCTCTTGTGTAAAGGTCTATATGGAGTACCCCAGTACCAGAACCTGTGACAGCAGCTGTATTTTAATCCCTGTGGAGCAGTACTTTTTTCAGTCAAAGATTTATCTCATCTATCTTCTGGAAAAAAAAAATGCATATTCTGTTTTTAAGAAATACGTCATAAATTCTTGAAGATAACAGTATTCCTTAAGTTTATTGCTGGGAGCATAACCTCAAAAGCCAAGCAATGAAAATTCAGGTTAATGAAGAGAGAAAAATTACAGACCTGACTGGTCTGTAGTTTTCAGACCAACTCCCTGCTTCAGCTTTTATCTGCTGTATTTGTTGGATTGCTCAGGCACTCTGCTGTTAGCTTTATACTGCAGTACTGTCAAAATAGAAAAGCTGGAATTAACACCCATTGGTTCTGTAGCAAGTAAACATTTAAATCAGGGATCCTCAAATCCAGGCCTCGAGGGCCGGTGTCCTGCAGCTTTTAGATGTGTTCCTGATCCAACACACCTGAATCAAATGGCTGAATTACCTCCTCAGTATGCAATCAAGTTCTCCAGAGTCCTGCTAATGTCTTCTATATTTGACTCAGGTGTGTTGAAGCAAAGATACATCTAAAAGTTGCAGGACACGGCCCTTGAGGCCTGGATTTGAGGATCCCTGATTTAAATAAAGGTTTCAGGTTGAACAATAAAAGTTGTCAGTTGTTGTTAAACTAACTTGTGTGACCTCACCTTTAACTGATTCCTGTGATGTGTTTGAATCAGCAGCATCTTACAGCTCTTCATCCCTCTTCTCTCATTTAGGTTGGGCCAGACTTCTTTGAGTATTTCCGAGCCCTGTACCCGATCTTGCGCTCTGACCCCACACTGTGGTGTGTTTCGGCCTGGAATGATAATGGCAGAGATGCCTTGGTGGATTCATCCAAAGCTGAGGTCCTCTACAGAACGGACTTCTTCCCTGGTCTGGGCTGGATGCTGCTGAAAGAGATGTGGGATGAATTGGAGCCCAAATGGCCTTCAGCCTTCTGGGACGACTGGATGCGTCAACCAGAGCAGCGCAAGGGCCGCTCCTGCATTCGACCAGAAATCTCTCGGACTATCACCTTTGGCCGGAAAGGTGTCAGTTTAGGTCAATTCTTTGACCAGTATCTTCGCTATATTAAGCTAAACACTGAATTTGTGCCTTTTACCAAACTGGATTTGTCTTATTTGCTAAAAGAGAAGTATGAAGAAAGGTTTATCAAAGAGGTTTATGGCGCCCCACTGGTAAAGATTGAGGACCTGCAACAAGGGGGCAATTTAAGAGGACCTGGACCATACAGGGTGCAGTACTCCAGCAGAGACAGTTTTAAAGTGTTTGCTAGAAATCTAGGAGTAATGGATGACTTAAAATCTGGAGTTCCTCGTACAGGTTATAGAGGTGTGGTCAGCTTCCTGTACCGTGGCCGAAGGGTGTTCTTAGCTCCACCAGAGGGCTGGACGCAGTACGATATCAGCTGGAGCTGAGAGATCGACCCAGACACAGAATCCGAATGGTGTTGAAGAGGGGACAGAGCCTTAATCAGAGGAACACCCTCTCAGACCAAAGAATATGGCGAATACGATGGTTCAAAGTTAAAACAGCACACTCGGAGCTGGAAGGCCTGTTTGTTTGCAAAGCTTCTAAAACTGAACGCTCATTCAGGATCAGCATGGGTCGGCCACACAGACTTCACAAAGAGTTCGGCTGAAGTCAGTTCCATCCATAAACAGCTACTGGCAGCGTGCCTTGCTTTCTGGGCTCATTTTGTTTGGTGTATTTTCTGTTCCTGTGATGAACTGGCCAAATATAGACGCGACATCATTTTCAGATGTTTGCAGCAGCAGCTGGTAACCATGCTATTATCCACAGTATCAGTGATAATACACTTCAGTGGAGCCTGACAGATATTGGATGCAGTGGACCTTTGGAGATAATACCAATGCTGGATTTAAGGGAAAGTCTTCATAGTTTTGTTTAGTGTGCTACATGCGTTGCAGAAAGAGTCAGCGCCACCCTGCTAGATAAACTGTGATAAGTTTTTAACCACCCCAAACATCTTTGCATTTTGCTATGAAAAAGATCATATTGCACATATTGGACAAAAAATAAGCAGATGCCATGATATTCCAGAATCAGTCAGGTTCTACACTGAATGCCAAACACAAGCACACCTGTCAAACTTGGGAGAACGAAGTGTTCTGTATAAAATCTTCTTATCCACCTCTTAGCTCCCTGCTACTGTCAGTCTGTAACAATAATCAAAAGTTGTGTGCACAAGAAAATGGAGTGCTTCTACAAGGTATTACACATAGACTGTATATAAAAGATGGACATAACTACCATGACAGTATTGATTAGTTGAGTCCCATCTTGTAGCCTCAAGCTAAGCATTTTGACCATCGGTGTTATTTTATTTTTTTTAAACTGGACATAAGTGAGGGGTGGATCTGACTGAGCAGTATTTCCTTCTACATTCACTACTGAGGAGGCAAACACAAACAGAAACTATAGCGTGACCATAACGTAAATAATTGGGCTTGGGGTCCTGCTGGTAGTGGTGGGGGAAAAAAACCCTGCTGAGTAACTGAGGGTCGCTGCGTGGTCATGTGGTAGCAACTTGTTTTATCTCCTCAAACAGATCCATAAAATCATCAAGTTTTTTTTTTTTTTTACTGAGTTCTTAAATCAAGAAAGTTTCTTTTCCGATGTTTTTACACCTGTGCAGCTGTCCTCTGCCGGCCATTGGAAAGAATGTAGGCCTCACTTCCTCACTGACTTCATTTTTCAAACCCTGAGGCTACAGCCATCTTTTATATACAGTCTGTGGTTTTAGGTTGTAAACCCAGGGCATATTCAGTGTTAAGCAAAGTTATATGAAGCAGTAATTTGGATTGAGAATTAACTTGACTGTACATCAATGCTTGCTTTGCTTTCCTGGAAAATTGGCAGCTCAGTCTCTAGGTACAACATTTATTACTGGATGGATGCTAGAAATACTCAGCCAGGTCACAGGAAACTTACAAGGTGGTGAGAGATGATTTTTGGTGGATGCACAATAACCAGATTTAGTTTGAAAAAGATTTGTGCTGAAGACTGAGCAAATGGTGACTGACAGATCAACGTTTCAGATGTAAAACAAAGGTCATAATCTGAGACCTGTATTAGGGTTACAGGAAGCTTCACTAAACCAAAACTTTAGGAACATGGTGAGAAACTGCGTTTTTAGTGAGAAGCTGTAACAGCAGGTGTGTAACTCCACCAAGAAAAGCTGCAGTCTTCATTCTCCAACAGTTAATCGTACAAAGAGAGAAAATAGACACTTTGCGACAGTCTCTCCTCAGAGGTAGTCATGCTGTTTAACTTGGTTTATAGTTGTGTGAATAATGTTAAAGTGTAGTTTGAGAAGAAAGCTCCTTTCACATCTCCCCTCAAACTCTGTTTACTAAGTGGATGTGATCAGTGGCTTTCCTGTTTCAGAAAGCTGCATAAAATTGGAGCTCCCTGACTTCAGTATCACAGTGGTTCAAGAAGAACTGAACGTGTTTGAAGTATACTAGAGCCTTTATGGCTGACGTCCCGCTGACAGCCATGCTTTGCTGAAAACAAACAAAAAAAAAACATTAATTGTGCTTTCAGAGGGTTAGTCTTTTCCAACCGGGTGTCGCAATGTGTGGAAAGACATTTATGAAGGATTAAATTATAATGAAATGATAGATGTTCTAGCAAGGCTGCAAATGAGATTAAAATCTCACTGACATTTTACTGATGATCGCCCTGAAGCCCTGACACAGTGTCACTTATAATGAAACAACATCCAAACTGTAGTTTTGGTCAGCTTTGTGTTTAATAGTTTCTGCAACATGAAGTCTGAGGAATAGCTAGAGAGATGATTATCACTGTACTGTAATTAGCATTGGGAGATTATCTACATGATTGACTGATACTCATTTCTGTATGGTGATGTGTAAAAACCACTGCCTGATGTGTTTATAACTTTATTACATTACAAATAAATCAACTATTTTGATATTTGTCCACATATTGAAGGCATTTTTTTTTGGTTCTCATTATTCATGTTTGTCCACAGTGATCATTTTTCAGTTGGAGAACTTTGATCACAGTAAAGTAATAAACAGCATTAACTGAAGTTCACACTCACGTCCTCTGACAGGATATTGGCCCGAGTGAATCACCACCCTAAAAAAAAAAAGGACACTATACCCTATGCCGCCACTCAAGGTTCAAGGGTCAACTTGATTGGGCTGTCAGGGTGCTACCAATCCCCGTTTTTGTAGTGGTTTAAACAATAGAGTGTGCTAACTGGCCAACAAGTGGCAGATCTGAGATATTCTGTATTCATGAACCGCAGTGGGTTCTCCTGAGAAGATTGACACTGTGTTAACACACACCTGAATGATGCTTCAGACCAGCAAAATGACAACTTCTGCTTTTATAGAGGTGCTCACATGCTGATGATCAGTTAATCAAGTGCATTTGATTAGCAGCACCTGGCTGCTACTTATCATCTTAATAACTCCTATGGAAGGAATAAAGGTGGACTTAATTTTTCACGAGACTATATCTATACTGTATCTAAAGAATAATAAAAGTAATAAAAATATAGACATTGTTGTTTGTTGTGCCAAGTGAGCTGTGATCAGATGTTTTCTTTGCTTCCTCAGTATTTCAGTTGGATTCATGAAGTTAAGGTGG
>JASGAU010378634.1:0-14738 GCA_030220045.1 Australoheros facetus
ATATTTTATGAGAAGCTGGGAAATATAATCTGGAGCCTGGCTGTTTAATGCTCTGTATGTGAAAACGAGAATTTTAAATTGAATCCTAAAATCGATTGGGTCCTAAAACCTCTGTTGGGTCAAATACAGTATGTGTATAATGGACTGCAGTAATCTAAAGGAGAATCTAAGGAGATAAAAGCTTGTATCTTTAGCTTTCTTTTAGATAAAATTGAGCCGATTTCACTGAGTCTCCTGAGTGGCATTAAAAAAAGAACTGAATTGACATGCTTATTTGAGGTGAGGTGGTTGTCAAAAGTGTGTTGTAGTGATTGTGCTAGATGCATCAGGCCCAATAGCAATCACTTCTTTCTTTTCCATATTTAGCTGCAGGACATTCTGTGCCATCCAACATTTAATGTCAAGGTTTTCATTTACTGAATGCATCGAGTTTAAGAACATCATTGGGGTTAAAAGAGATATACAGATGTGTGTCATCTGCATAGGAGTGAAAACTCCCACTATGCCTGTGGATGGCATGCCCCATATGTCCATCATACTCAACAAAGAAAATATCAAAGAATTAGAAAATATGGTAGCTGTTTAAAAGAAGAAAACTTTCATGGTGCAATTTGGGCAGTGTTTTAATTTATATCAAAGCCTCAGAAAAACAAACTAAAACAAAGTAGTCTGGTGATAAGACAGTGGATCCTTTTGTGTCACTTAGCAGATGGCAGCAAGGTAAATAGGCTGTGTTGATGCAGAATGTTCTTTAACTGGTGATTCTGTAGGTGTGAATTTGAGCGTGAATGGTTCTCTGTCTCTCTGTGTGAGCCCTGCAACAGACTGGCAACCTGTCACCCTATGACAGCTGGGACAGGCTCCAGCCCCCTTGCGACTCTGAATTGGATAAGCAGAAGAAAATGGATGGAGGGGTAAAATAAAAATGTGGAGAGTGGCATCAGAGACTTGTGAATGAAAGGAAAATATTGAGACACATGGAACTGGCAAACAGTAGAGAAGAATACAGATGAACCTTGGCTTGAAGTAATTTGGTAAGCAGCTAAACATTTGTGAAACATTGAAAAAGTTAGATGATGATGGAGGAGTGCTTGATAACATCTGACAAACCTGGTGGAAGAAATGTGATGATTTCGGGCTGCTTTGGTTACGGCAGTGTGGGAGATATGTACAGGATCAAAGTGGCATTGAACAAATAAGGCTCCCACTCAGTTTTGTAACACCATGCCATACCCTGACCCAAATTTTTTGAGTGGTACTGTAAATAAATTTGAACTGAATTAATGGACTGCTTTGTAAATTACATAACCATTTCTCTGTTGCTATGTTGGATTTTTGTTGCCTTTGCTAGTTCCTCAAAGGGCTTTTTTTTTTTTTAAACCAAAGTCCAAAGACATGCAGTTTGAAATGAACAGAAGTTTGTCTGTTGATGCTTTATTAAATGCTTGTGACTGATTGTGTACCATTGTACACTGGGATAAATAACTCTGTGACCCTAAAAAGGAGGCTTGAATGGCTATAGTGGTACAAATAAGGATTACCGATCTGCCTTTTTTTTTTTTTATACTGACTTTGTGGCTCCTCCCGCTGTCCTAGAATAGGTCTTGGCCTCTGACAATCAGCTGAGGTTGTTAGCTGGTGGCTCAGACTGATACCTCTCTGTTCCAAACCACCTTGTGTCATCCATCTTCAGTGTTCATGTTTTGTTCAATTCTTTTTTTTAAAGCAAACCTTTTGCATGGACCCCCTCCTTGTCACATGTAAGGCTACACGAGGCTTGAGTTAAACATTTCCTACTTTTGTAAAATAACCACGTTACTGTACTTGATTAGAATTTTCAGGTATCTGTACTTTACTTGAGTATTTATTTTTCTGACAACCTTGTACTTTGACTCCCTACATTTTTACACAACTATCTGTACTTTCTACTCCTTACATTTTCAAAACAGGTTCATTACTTTAGGTTTCAGATAACTGAGAGAATTTTCATTTCTGGTCACTGCCGCCTTCAAACATCAAACCGATCTGAGCCTAAAAGGAGAAACAATAACATATAAGAGACAATCCTATTGGTGTATCCTCCATCCTCGGGGTTTATCACATACAAAGAGATTAAAGAGGCAAAACTATATCATTTATGTATCATTTGTAGCGCTATAATCAGGGCTAACAGTGGGCCGATGTCCGTAAGTTGTGGTTGGGGTACTTCAGCATCTAACTAAAGGTAGTAACTTGTTGCAGGTAATTTTAAATGCAACATTTCTAAATGCTCAACAAATATCAGCAAACACACAAAGTGTCTGCAGTTTGTCACACAGTGTGTCTGCTACCTACAGATACAGCTGCTGTATTTCCATTGAAAGAAAAGAGTGAGAGAGAAGTTCACTCAGAGATGGAGAAAGATGTAAGAAAGAGGACAGGAGAGGAAGAAGAGAGGTTAGATTTAAAGGTAAGGACTGCAAAACAAACTGAGGTATACTAAATTTGTGTAATTCAAAGATTGTTCGAAAATACTCTGCAGTTTAGTGCAGGATAAACAGGTCAGCTTGCTGTACTGTATTTACAGTAAAGCTCTGTGTTGGACTGGTTCATGTTACAGGTGACATCAGTGTAGCTGATATTAATTTGAATCTAAGGTGATGATGCTTTGATTCATTCACTGAATTCAACATTTATACAAACTGTATACAGTCAGTATAAAGACAGTATAAACAGTATACTGTCAGTGTAGGGGATGGAAATCAGACAAGTTAGCTCGTGAAATACTGGGTTACATCTTTTTGAATTCAGTTCATCCACACAGAGCAGTAAACCTCACAGCAGCAGCAGGTCAGCTGATCACAGCCTGCTTTTA
This sequence comes from Australoheros facetus, assembly GCA_030220045.1. Classification (NCBI taxonomy): domain Eukaryota; kingdom Metazoa; phylum Chordata; class Actinopteri; order Cichliformes; family Cichlidae; genus Australoheros; species Australoheros facetus. The sequence goes on from JASGAU010378634.1 coordinate 2,855, forward strand.
CCCCTGAGTATCCTCATTTTTGTGTTTAGGTGTGGAGGCACAGTCACCCTCTACAATGTATGCAACAGAAAATAGAGCCTTTTTAAAAAATTCCCTTTCACAGCTTGTGTCCTACATAACAGATTCAAGCTGAGTACATTCATTAGGATTAAAATTTAGATTGGAATAACATTTGTATTCTCATGTAATATTGTTTTATATTATATTAATATAACAGTTTCAGTTAGCTTTACACAAAAATAGCTGGTAGAAACGTCCTCTAAAGACCTACTTTTATTTTCTTACTTTAAGTACATTTCGGAGCCTGTACTTTTTCACTTTTACTTGAGTAAAGAAGTTGAATCAGTACTTCAACTTTTACCAGAGTATTTTTTTTAAACACAAGTATTAGTACTTCTACTTAAGTACAGAATGTCTGTACTTTTGCCACTTCTAAAAATAACATGTAACAAATACATACACCCAATAATACACATTTACTGAACTGGTACGTATTAGAATAATAATGAATGACAACAGGCCCAGGATGAATATACTGAAAAATAAAACATGGCTTTAATGTGGTTGAATATTTTTGGGGAATATTTCTCTGGTTTGGAGGGGTTGCCATTTTTTTGGGGGGGGGTTTTCTTTTATACTTAGAGGTTACTGGTACTGGTTCTTCTTGATCTTAAGATGAGGGGTGTGATGCCCCTCCCACTGTCTTGAAGGAGATCCTGCTCCTGCTGATAACTGACTGTTATGGCAGGGTCGACAGCTGATGCGGCTCACCTTGGCCGTGCCAGCTATAAAAACTGGCTCAGGTTGCCTGCTGTGCTCTTACGGTCATAGCATCTGGCATGAAATACAGTTTGTGTTTTGTTAGTTTCTTTTCACCAGATTATCTGTTTTTAGGGAAACCTTTGTTTGTCACATACCTTGAATAAAAAATAATTAAAGTCAATGACCCAGAGATGCTTTGTTCAATTTAACAGTGAAAAAAGCAAAACTGATTTGAAAAGGTGGAATCTTGATTTTATTCTTTTTTTCTTCATAAATTGCTGAAAAAAAATTGATTGTCAGAGATGATTTGTCAGTATCTTCTATTGATTGATTAAATTGTACTAGCTCTCTTTTTATCGGGCACTTTTATCATGTCTTTATTAATAGCTTTAAGATCATGCGTAGCGTTTATATTGAAATACTGGGTTCAGTTGGAATGCCTTTGTGCTGCACAGCCCTTCAACAGTTATTCACCACAGAGAAAACTTTTTAAATAAAAATTCTTTCTCATCTGTAGTCAGTGTCATCTCATGATTGGCAAACCCAACATATTGTCTCCATGTAGTGGCAAATCTATCATAAATACAACATACTGGAGATGAACATTACATGGATCTCCTGATTAGTATGCAACCGATAGTGTCTTTGATTGTTCTTTCATTTGCATTTTATTCGGAACTTTATTTATTCTCTTAGAGGTCAAGAGGAAAAAGCAAGTTTCAGGTGACATTCCAAAACCTAAAGCTCTTTTTTAAATGAGCTTAAGAATACATGCTGAGGTGTATTAAGACATCTGATTTTAGAATCTGAATGTCCAAGAGAAAAAAAGTCACTTAACACAACATTATTATTAACACAAGTTCTCCAGGGACAGTTTTTTTCAAATGTGTAATTTTATAACATACGTTTTGCTAAACTCTAAACACTTATTGCTTGATATGCAAAACTATTGCTCTGATTCTACCTACCTACCTTTACAGTACGAACACATGAGCACAAAGGCAACAGAAACATTTGTTCTTACTGTACTATAGAGGGTAAAAAGAGGCTCTTCAGAATCATCCAGGCTTCTTATAGTTAAACCTGACTTGCATCAAGGCACTAAGGTTCCAAATCGCAACTGACTCAAACAGTGTGTGACTATTTTGACTTGTGAGCAACAATACTGGGTTAGTTAGTTAAAATATTTCTCTGGCTATGCATAAGAACCTTACTGTTTAGGTAGCCCCGAAGACATAGTTTGTGGGCATATGTAAAATACGTAATGTTTCTTGTATATTCTGTATATTTCCGACTGACAATATTTCCAACTATATCTCTGCTTGTGTGACTATAATGTAAAAAGCGCTACTGGAAATTTAATTTCCCTGACGGAACCCTCCCAAAGGGATTAATAAAGTTTAATCTAATCTAATCTAATCTAATCTAATCTAATCTAATCTAATCTAATCTAATCTAATCTAATCTAATCTAATCGATACACAGAAAAGGATCAAACTTACTTTTTTGATGTAGCGCAGGCAACACGTTACTTTAAGATGCTATGTTAGATTTTGCACAAATTTCTGCAATGTGTTTTTTGTTATATTTAATGTAGATGGTTCTTGATTATGCAAATAAATAAATAAATAAAACTTTTGCCAACTTTTTTTTAATGGTTTCATGCGTACCAAAGAGGCCATTATATTTCACTCCATCCAGCTGCAGTTCTCCTGATGTTTGAATGAGCTTTGCCAAAACGCAGACCCAGCAGGAGTATCAGCCTTGCATCAAAATGAGCTTCAGTAATGACCACTTAGTACTCTTGAGAAACTGAGTGACTCTGTTGCTGCTACTGCATCCACAAATAACTTAATGCAAACTTGCCAAGTTAGTGGATATAATTACGGGAGCCCTATTTTGTATAGTATTTGTAATTACCTATTTTTTAAAGGGTTCATTACTTGATGCTTTTGAGGTTAAGTTTTAAATTACTTAATTTTCCAGATGTTCCATATTTAATTAAAAAAAAAGAAACTGAGATCACAATATACAGTCCAGTTCATTTTTTATTTTTACTTTCCTTCTTTGGTCTATTTTCCCTTAATGACATTATCATATGAAAGTAGGTTCAAATTACCTCCTACCTAGTTTTCCTCATTACATTTCCTTGACCTTGGTGGAAAATATCATGAAGCACACCATGCACAGACTCCAACTGCACTTATACTACACTCCTTAACAAATATGAAAAAATGGCAGATAGATGAACTAGATAATGAACATCTTATTTTACCTCAAGATGTGTTATTTCATATAAACAAGAACCACTGGTTAAAAATATAAATTTATTACAAAGGCTTGAATTTAAAAGTAAAATGAATTCATGGCCTACAAAATTAAATTATCTTATTTTCTTTCTTTTTTTCCCCTGTCGGACAGTGATTCAGTATTCCTCCTTGTTTAGGATTTCTGTGACCAAAGTAAAATTCCCTGCATCTGTCACTTATCCTAGCTGACCCAAAGTAAAAAAACTTAATTCATGATAATCGATTACTATAGTTCATAATCTTGACTTTGAAAGCTCATATAAATATACATTCTCCATGGAAGTGACACCTTGTCAAGAAGCAACAGGGTGATGTTCACAGTTCAACTGTTGGTTTAACAACTTGTTGGAAATGAAAACATGTAAATTAACATTCACATGACCTGTGCCACTTTGTCAGTTTTGTTGATTGTCTTCATCAATGGTCAGATGGTGCATCACTATGAAGGATGGTTTGGTGTTTCCTATGTGAAAAGAGGTAATAAAGGAAACTTTATTTAATATTTATACAGTCAGTCAGGTCTTATTATGGCTGCCACATGGATGCTTCCAGGTTACTTCCTTCCGTCAGGAACTCTCCCTAAGTAAAATTGACTATTTGATTGCACCCTAGGTTTCTTTCCAGTTTCTACAACCCTCTTTCAATCACACATGCACTTTAGGGCCATACACACCTGACGTAACCTTGGCATTACTCCTTACTTTTAAACAAATTCAGGTGATCAATGAGGTGGGGAAAAAAAAATCTGCAAAAATTCACTGAAATTGTTTGACTGCACGGTTAAAACAGAGAAAGGTATTCCCATCTGCACTGCACTGTGAACAATGCAATGCTCTGTTATAGATTATAGATGGCAAGCTAAAACCACTCAATAATTTATCAGCCATCATTACTTTGAGGAATCATTCCAGCTGAATGCAAATATGGGTAACCTGCTTGGAAGGTTGGGTATGATAATGAAAGCAAGGTTGAAAGCACAGCCGGCAAAATTATGCAGTTTAGTTTAGCTGGTTTTAATTGGAATTGGCATTTGTTTTTGTTTTTCAGTGTTTTCTGATTCCTTACCTTCACCCCAATCCCAACCCACACACATACAAACATACAGAAACCCAAGGAAGGCAATGGGAAGCATTGTTTGAGATGCCACATCCCTGCTTGCATTTCAAGAAGTACTTTTTCTGTTATGTTATGCTGAAACAAAACCAATTATACATTAAATCAAGGTTATTCTGTACACAAAAGCACATGGTAGTATAGCATAATACATCTAGCAATCTGTAGATTAATTAGAAAATGTCTGCATATATATCTGAGTCTAAGCCTGTGTTCCATGGTCCCTTGCATCTCATTATTGGAAACACGTCCACAACAAAAAGAGTTATTGATCCCCTCAGAGTGCCACAGTTCTTTCCACATACTAGATTAAAGGGCAAAAAAGTGCCTTAAATGAAGTCCTGCAATTTATCTCATTACCACCCATCTCAAGTGTGGTGTAAGTGCCTTTGAAGAAAGAAAGTGTTCAAATTAACTAGCGAAGGTGATCCAAAGGACACAGGCTTCTTATAGGGAAATAAAAAAGAAATTTGTACATACTATAATGCCCTCTCGTCTTTCCTTCTGCTCCGTAATAATGAACAGGATACTGATTAGAATTAGCACCAAATAATAGAATAAACATTCTAAATCATCATTAATAAATTACCATGATAGAAATGTTGTACTTCACTTAACTTTTCCATTTTTATCTTCTCTTGGGGTTTTCTTTGTTTTACAAGTCATTTTTAACAATAAAAATGTATTAACAATATTAAAAAAAAAAAAAAAAAATCTTAACCAGCTTTACACATTGTATGTTTTGGGTCTTGAATAAAGTGAATAGAATTAAAACTGATTATCCTAACCATGACCGCAAAACCCAGGTTTATACCACGCCAGCAATTTTGTGCAGTGTTCCAGCACTAAATTACACAAGTCTTGGCAGTGATGGTTTTTCAGTGGTGAAAAATAGTAATTTTTTTCTTTCATTGTTTTAACACTTCATCCCAGCTATCCATTGTCTTGACTGTTTATCCAGCTTATGAGGGTGGGATGTCTGGGGCCTATGCCAGCTGCCATTGGGTGAGAGGCAGGTTATGACCGGAGAAGTAAATATTTTAGGTTCAAAACAGTTATGCAAGAACTGTGTAAAATATCAGGGAAATGTCAGTTTGTAGCTGACAGATATGACTTGCCTAATTATGATATTTCATTCTTTTTTTTTATGAAAATCTTTTTCACAACTCTTCAGTCAGTTATCTTCTATCGATAAGAAAGATGTGTTGCTGTTTGCAAGCAAGAATCGAACAGTCTAAATGCATGTGAGGGGAATTAGAGGCCTGGCAGAGTTTGCGAGTGTGGTTGAGGAGCTGCAACAAAAGTAAAAAAAAAAAAAAACTGACAAACAAAAAAGCAACAAACACCCTACATTTTCAAATGAAATTAAATAAAAAAATGTTTTCAGTGATGAATTTTCCTGGAGATATGCTGGACATTCTTTACCACAGGACTATGTCATATATATACTGAGTTCTCTCCTATAGTTTGTGTTATATCCTTGGTCTCTCTGTGCTCCCCTTTTCTTTCTTGCCGTTCCCCTAAGCCCCCAACCAGCTGTGGCAGATGATTGCCCCTCCCTGATCCTGGTTCTGCTGAAGGTCTCACCCTGTTAAAAGGGAGTTCTGTTGCCAAGTGCTTGTACATATTTTAGCTTTCAGCAACTGTCTGCAGTAATGGAATTTCATCAGTCACTTTATTGGACTTTCAATTTTGCTTTTTGAAATTGTGCAACAGAACCCACAAACTATCACATACTGATGGCAGGGGCGGGATTTTAGCGCTGAACAGGGGGTTGCCACTGAAGATTTTGAAAACAAAGTGATTAGACTGTATGAAATCCAGGCAGCAGCAACTGCAGATTAAGGATCATTTAGAAATAACAGTTTCAGTGTGGCTACAATTGATCAAGTCCTTTCACAAAATCATGTTAAAATGAAACATCTTCACAGAGGAATGAGGCACCACTTCACTATGTGCAGACAAGTATTTTTTGTAATATCCATTCAGTTACACATAATTTTTCTTTATAAACTTTTTTCTTAGAAAATAATGGCGTTTGAAGCAAAAGTGGGATACCAAATATTCACTTACATTAACGAGGCCAACTTCACAATCTTTAAAATATGCAGGACGAACATCACTGTTCAGAGAGCTCTTACCTTGCTCGGTCAGAAGGGAGCCAGTATAAAATTTATGACTATTGGCTCGAACAATACAAAACACCTCCTCACATTTCTCAAGGCACAGGGTATAAAAGCTGGACATATCCACCTTAAGGTCATCCACTGGTATGTAAAGGCCCCTTTTTGATGCCTCAGGTTTAGCATTCTGGCCCTTGACATCTCAGTAGATGGAAATACCATTTGACGTAATGAGTTGGGATCTCACTAAGAACCCAATGACACTGTAAGCTTATACAATATTGTTTTATCAATCATAGGCACTAAACCTAGTCACCTATTTTACTCTTAATTTAACTACAAATTACAATAATTTACAAAAAAACATTGTGTTGTATTCCAAACCTCATTTGAGGAATTTTATTGCAGTAGGTGCAGAGAACTGGTAGAGATGGATAAACTTCCCTTTGTCCATTACAGGTGAAAACAAATGAGATTTTAAAGACTGCTTGTGACCCATTTGTCAGAAATGAAATGATTAAATGTCATGTTCTGAGTATTGCAACTGCAAAATAAATGAATAAATAAATAAATAAATAAAATGTTAAAGTTCATAACAGCACAGGTAAATAAACAGAAGTCCGAAGAAAGCCTCTTCTCTCTAAACAGAACGTGGCAGCATGGCTTAAATTTGCAAAATGGCATCTGAAAAAAACACAAGACTTCTTCCTCATTGTATATGAATATGAAAACGTTGTTGCCCTGCACATAAAACAAATGCATATGCAAAATTACCACTGAATTTACAAAATGTGCCTATTTTGTTCTTATCACTGTGCACATGTTAGTAAATAAGAATCAATCTTAACAACAAGCTCGTGCAATCTGATTATAATTTGCATACTGTGCAGTTTAAATACAGTGAGGATAATCGGAAAGGGAAGAAGCCAAATTCAAAGCAACACACAAAAGAAAACTGACCAACAAAATAAGACAGAAGATGAACAGTTGGTACCTTAAAAAAAAAAACAAGCAAACAAACAACGTTAAACTTAACTTAAACTTTAAAAAACTAAACATAAATAAACCAGTTTAGGGGAACACAGAAGTACAGAGGTTTAAAGATATAGGCAAAACAGAGAGAAAGGAAAACAGGGAAACACTTAGAGGACTAATAATAATAATCACAGAAACCAAAGCACACAAAAGTGAAAGTCATGATTAGAATAACAGTAAAGTTAAGTAGGAACCAAAAACTCAAACACAAAACAAAAGAATCCCAAACTGAAAAAATATAACCAAATCTAGGGACTGTGACAAGTTTTATTAGTCTTGATTCATGTTTGTAATGCATGCTTTGAAAGTCATTAGGTAAAGCTACTCCTCTGACTTGAATGAGCTTCATCTTGAATTATTCACTGGAGCACTTCAGATATGAGAATGAGCAGAGTATGATACCAGAACTCAAAAATGTTCACTACTTTTGCATCGTTTTTGATTCTCGGGGGATTTGGAAAGTCACATGAAGCCATAAGAATATAAGACTATGCTAACAGTGAAGCATGTAGCTTGTGGTGCATGAAATTATGTCAATAGAGATGTTCTTTTAGAGAGACACTTAGTGTAGTGTAAATTAAAGAGCAGAGTTTAGCATGGGGACGCTAAAAGAGGCATAAACATAAGTTACAAAGTGATCTCATAAAAAAAGCCCTTAAAAACCATAGTTTTGTTTTAACAACACATTATTTATCAATTTACAGTAGATCTTCATATTTACAACATCTACAGCAAATCACTACTTTTTGTATGTCCGATAGTAACATATAATATAACATTTAAAAACCTGTGGCCCTTTAATAGTTTAAGTGCTTGGTGACAAACCTTGTGACTTTTTTTTGGAAACACAATCACAAGTACTTCCCCACGAGCTCAAGGTGTTGCTCTTCTGCTGCAGGCGCATCTGTGTCTGTCTTGTCAAGGTGTTGCAGACAGAGGCAAGCACCTACACCTGTGACTGAGCTATTTGTGTATGTGCATTGTTGTTCTTGTGATTATCATAAGTGCAATTATGTATACAATTCTGTGTTTGAATAGGTGACATTTTGTCAAGTTTTGCTGATTCCAGTTGAGTTTCACATCTTTACTGTATATAGAAAAAAAAATCTTGTTTGGAGTTTTTATTTTGTCTATCTGTACCAGAGACTATTAGTGTAATGGCCAACTGAAGTTTGAACGCTGTGATAGTCAGATAATATACCACCTTTCAGAATAGTTTTACTTTTGTACAGTCCCAGAAGATGTGAATAACAGCTTCAGTATATGTTTTACAATGATGCCATCTCAAAGATGAGTTATGATAAGTAGAGAGAATATGAGCAAGAGACACTGCACTCAAAAAACCCTGAATAGAAATCAGCAAAGATGGTGTTAGAAATATAACTTCCAAAAGAAAAAGCTTTTTAAAAATCTTATTTTGGGTCAAACCTTTAAAGTAAACCTTTGAGGCTTTTTTGTTGTTGTTTTTAATAAACTGGTGGTTCTGTGCAAGCAGCTTTTATGTCCTGGTGATTTTGAAATTAAAGTTAGTTTACGTTTAAAAATAACTGCCTAGAGGCATTTCCAGATGGCTGCTGACTGGTGAGACTTGCTTAAAGTAGGATGATATGGTAAATTTTATTCAAAAAAATTTCAATTCTATTCAATTACTGATACCTTCTGTCTTTTATTATACAGTCAACTTAAAGGCTTATTCAAAATCCATAGGACACACTGATTTTATTAATTACCTCCATGGTTAACATACTATAGTCACTTCGAGGTTGTGTTGCATGTGACTGTGTATAACACAATTTGGATTTGCAAAGATTAAAAGAAAAGCCACTCTTCAGCAAGACAGAGAATTACATCACTGCTATCAAAGGACATGCTGTTCTACCTTGTTTGATGGAGAATGATTTTGTCAGCTCTGATGAGATACATTATTTGAAAGACAATGAACGAACGGAATAGGGAGAGAGTGATGCACCAGATAGTTCTAATTAAAATCTCTTTTCCAGTGGGATTTCATTTATCTTGCTTCTTTGTGGATGATTTATTAGGTATACTGGGATGCAGGGCTTCATATGAGTCAGACCTTTGTCAGTTGAATCATATTATGCTGTTCAATACTAAAATTATTTCCTTTTCTATGAAAATTTCAACCACATTAACATGGTAGAGATAACCCGGGCAGGGCCTTTCTCAGTGGAGTTTGCATGTTCTCCCTGAGCTTGAGCAGACTTTGTTGTTAATGCTGCCCAGAACACACTCTCAAAAGATGTTCTTAATGTCAGTAGTTTAATGTTACTGGTTAAATGAAAGTAAAAGCAGACAAACAAACAAACATGACGTTAACATCTTGCAGACTGCATGAAAGTGAGATCTTTATTGGTTGTCATCTGTTATCCAGGGAACTGTTATAGGGAAGGACATGGATTCAGAATAAACTTAGCGGTATGCTTATGTGCGCTCATTTATCACATGCAGTCGGTAAGTTTCTGTCTCCTCCCTGGGTGGTCTGTGCTGATGAAGCTTTTTGCTCAAAGACTGTATGGGCTGCCACATGTCAAAGAATTTCCTTTCAACATCTCTCTCTGTTCTGTGAAATACTTGTATTATGTTTCCTTCATTTACCTTTGTTTTGGGCAAAATAATAATGTGACAAATGAAACTGGTGCCTGGATTATGCTGAGAGGTTTTTGAATAAAATCTGGACTGTTATAGACCAGGCTTTGTGTTCAGATTCCCCTCCAAGTTTATGATTTTGGTCAAATGCTGAGAAGTATGAGTTTTCTTTTTCTTAAGTCAGTTCACTGCTGAGCTTTTTATGTATTATTGCACGCCACAGTCCTACTAATTTCAGAGGGTATTTGAGCACTTACCGAGTTTATTAGATGTGTTGAGTTCTTCATTTGATAGTATCAAATTATGATTGCGACAGTGTTGTGTTTTCTCTAGTCTGCCTATTCCTCTGATTAATCAATGTTTGTTTGAGAGGATGGTATTATTCTAGTTGGTCCCTTAATTAGTTTAGATAGATTTTCATTTCTTCAAAGAACTCCTACAGTTCTTGCTCTCCCAATTTATTCTGAAATTGCTCACAAAGTATAATTTCTTTTATAAAATCGCATATTTTTTCTAAATACATCAATTATTAAAAAAAAATGAAAACAATTGCTAGATGACAGTGGGAGATATAATTAAACAAAATCAAATGTCATGTGAGATAAGAGTGTGATTGCTTATCCTGTGTATATATATTGCAGTGTTTCTCTAGTACCACAATGGAGCTCAGAAATCTTTTGGTTGAAAGAAGTACAAAATACAATATTGTGAAAAAGTCTTGAGCCACCCCTCATTTCTTTATATTTTGCTAGGAAATAAAAAAATAGATGCAGCAATTTATTGAAATATGTACAAGCATGAATGGAAATACAGTAAATAAGGCAAAAACGGTGTTTGTACAATTCTAACAAACTTGATGGTATTGCATGAAGGTACTTTCTGTATTGATAATCGTTAATATTGTAATATAATCGATAATATGCCCAACACCACTGGCTTAAATGCAGCCCCCAAACTTGAAAAATCTCTCCTGACGTTTTGAACTAAAAATTTCAAATTTGGATTGATCACTCCATCATACCTGTTACCCTACTTTTCAGTCCAGTTCTTGTGTAATTTGGCATACGTCAACCTTTTCCCTTTCCCTTAATTAAGAATGGGTTCTTGACAGCTACCCTTCCATGGAGACCATTTCTGGTGAGGCTTCAGTGAACAGTGGATGGATCAACTGAAGGGCCAGCCATGGCTCCTTTTGTCCTTCCAGTTTCCTCAAATTTTTTTATGGACCCACTGCACAGAATACTGAGATATGCCAAGATTTTGGCTACTTTGGGAATCACCCCATTGATGTAAAAAATACTTTATGTAGATTAAACTTAAACAATTAGAGCAATTATGTGTTTTTTGTGACAGTCTGATAGTTAAAAACTTGTCTAAAGGTACAATTTAAAATTGGTCCTTTGCTAAGTTGTCTGTTATAGTATGTGTAGACACAACACAGGTTTATCCCTTGAGTTAGGTTTTATGCTTGAATGATTCATAGGTCAGTGGCACAACAAAAGCACCACCACCACCACAGTACATTCCTCTGAAAATGGTCAAGTACAAGGACTGGACTAAAAATGTCATGGTCCCTGGGCCCAGTGTTTTGTGTTTTCTGGCTCATGACAGAAAATGAGTAAAAAAACAGCCAGTGTCCAAATAAAAACTCTGAAAGACCTTAAGAAAGCCTGGAGAACTACTGCTCAACACCACTTTTAAAAAATTACAAGAAAGTCTGGCTTCTTGGAAGCAAAATATAAAAAAAGTTAACTGTGCCATTGTGTTTTTGTTGTTGCTTTAATCAGAAGAAACCTATCCACAGTATTCCTGACTAGAGGTGGGCGGATCGATCTAAATATCGATAATATCGATACCAACACTGGTATTGATATTGAGCAATACTCATGTAAAAAGATCGATACGCGCACGCGGATTCATCAAAGTCTACTCTCT
>JASGAU010378639.1:0-10066 GCA_030220045.1 Australoheros facetus
CACACACACACACACACACACACACACACACACACACACACACACACCTGCACATACACACACATACAGAGGCAGGCTCTGCCTCTTTTACTGAGCCCTCTTGCTGCTCTGACTCAAATGGATTAACAAGCACAATATTTCTGCCAGGGACAGGAAATCACTGAACACTTGTCACAAAGCCTGCGATCGATGGAATTCACATCAGTGACCCCCCTCTCACAGCAAGTGCTCCCCCTGCATCCCAACCCCACCACCCGTGTCCCCGACCTTTCCACACCATCTGCAGCACCTCCTTACGAGGTGAAAGCCTGTGCCAGCGTCCTATCACGGATTTTCTATTTGCATTTCTTTACATATCCAATTAGGCAGATGTCAAGTTCCACCATAACCTCAGATGCAAATACACACACACACAGACACTTGCACACACTCTTTGCAAATGCATATATATCTTTCTAAGAGGTTGAACTCCACCTGTTAATGCACCTTTCTTCATTTTATCTTCTCACGCCCTGCTGAGTTTAATGCATCATTGCCAGTTCCAACTAAAGCACAACAGGGTGTCTCCAAAGTTAACTTCATACATTACAAGCAGTCTCTGTTGCTTCTGTGACTGTGGTGACTGTGAGTAATATTCTATGCATATTTGGATATTTGGATTTCAAAAAAAGACAAAATGTTATAAAGCAGTTGTTATTAAAAAGTGACTTACTCCCAAAGACTTGCCTAGTTCTTTGAATGATGTCAGATTAAAATATCTCAGCTGGAACAGAATCAATATATACTAAAATATGTGTGTTCGGTTAGCCATCCAATTATGACACATTTTTGTTAAAATTAAGGACACAGAAAATAAATGTGTTGCTGATTTCTCCATTGGCCATCTGTTGCTGAAAGATTCACACAGGGAGAGAAAGAAGAGGGGAGGGCTCCTTTGACTATTGAGCGCAATGCAATTTGTACCTGTTTTTGATTTGCAACTCTCCATCTGATTCAGTCGAGAGTCAAACATTTCATTCATTTGTTTTGGTTGAGTTTAATATAAAAAAAAAACAAAACAAAAAGATAGAGGATTGATAAACGTGGTATTATTCCAGGAGCAAAGTTGCAGAAGGAAGAGAACTTTAAAGCTTTATCTTGGGATGTACACATAATTGTAAAATAAATAACTAAAAAAAGCAAAAAGAAAAGAAAAGCAACAATATTATTTCAGCATTTTAGGTACCTCTACCTGAAACACTACCTCTAAGAGGTAGAGTAAGCTCATGTTTTATCATGGAGGTTTCTCTCCTGGCTGCTGTGAGCTTTCTGGAGTGTGACAAATAACCCAGCAGGCCTGGAACCCACAGCTCAGTAAGCATTCCAACAATGCCATATTACAGCATTAATATTTAAAGTCTAATGTTTCCCTAACTGGCATTCAGACAGCTGGCTAAGAGCCTCTCTCTAAAAGCATGTCAGGCCCGCTGCTCAGCGGAATGTCATCCATGTTGGTCCATATATACTAGTATATGCAGTATATGCGATTAGTACATGTGTATGAAACTATTGAAAGATTACATGAACAGATAAAGGGTAATTGTCACTATATATTTATAATGAATAAATCACAGTATTATTATCATTTATTTGATTTTTTTTTTTTTGCCATCACAATTTTTAGCTCATCCAGCCAAAAGAAAGATGAGCTTCTGCAATTGCGAGGTGTCTGTTTGCCCACCTGTCCCTCCACTCCCCGGTGTGTCCTAGCTCCTTGATATCCTTCAGTCAGTGTTTATTATCTGCATCCTCTTCCTATTCTTTGTAACGTTGTCATCTATACCACCTTGTCTCCTGTTTTCTGTGTAATCCTTTTGAGCTCTAGTTCTCAGCTTACTTGGCTCCTGACCTCTTGAGTATTTAAGTCAGACATTTGCCTACAAATGAAACTTTACGCTGCCACACAGTGTAGTACTTATGACAGTTTCCTGGGTTCTGAGTTTTTTGGGATGCTTGGGTTTTCTCTAGATTTATATTCTTGATTATATTTGTGTTTATGCTCCTGTTCTGACTTTCTTCAGGTTCTTTGTGCATCCTTTAGTTTTGACATGGGATTTATGTTTGAGCACCATAGCCTTTTGTCTTTGGTGTTATGTTTACTCTCCGTGTGCTTGTGAATGTCTTGTATTTGTACCTTTAGTTCCTTTAGTTAGGTTGAATTCCTTTTTGTATTCTCATTCTGTTCCTCCTATCTTGTCTCTGTGCTACTTCTCTGTGCTTGGTGCTTCTATGTATCAAGTTTGAGTGTTTGAGTCTTGGTCTCACTGTCATTTCCTATCTTATTTTGATAGTCTCTTGTCACTAATCCTTTGTATTTAGTTCTACTTCCTGCCTCATCATCTGTAATTGGTTTCAGCTGTACTCCCACCTGTTTCCCATCCTCTTGTTAACCAGTGTTTGTATTTATTGTCTCAGTCTCCTTTTGTTGCATTCTCCCTCATGGCTTCCTTCTATTTTTTTTTCTAGAAGATTCCAGTTGTTCGATTGTTTGATCCTAACCTACATTTCTTTGTATTTTGTAAAAGCCCAGCAATAAAGCTGCTTTTGAGTTTGTCTGGTCTTCTGAGTCTTTTTGGGTCCGCTATTGGTCGTTACACATTTTTCCATTTTCAGAAGAATCACTACTTTTCCTAGAACATTGGTCAAATTTGAGAAAATGAGATTAATTTGTTTTGGACATGACTGTTGCCAGCCTCCTTAACCACTCAATGGATTTGAATTATCAGTTTTTGCAGTGCAGGCAACCAGACAAAACTTTATTTCTGTTCCTCGCTATATAGCCTGTGAACTGTAACAAGCCATTATGTCATTAAACTTCTAGTTTGGACAAGAGGGTAGCTGTCAGCTAGCTAGCTTGGTTAGCAATGTGCATCTACAGTTCACTGGGATGCATTAAATGGGATGCTAATTCTGGCTGGTGACTAAACAAACTGTAACCACCAGAACAAACAGTCAGCTCCTTAGACATCTGTCATTCAAAGTGACCACGCTAATGACTCATAACCCTAAGTTTTCATTTAACATACAGCAGGAGTCTGCGGCGACTGACTTACTTTTGGAGCCACCCTCTACTGGCCTTTTGCAGAACTGTGATTTTTGGCATTTCTTCAGTATTTTTCAAACCCACAAGTTGTTGCCTGGGTGTGACCAATGGCGTATGGCAGCTAGAATCAGCCAAGCTTTAAAGAAAATTCTCAGTTCCAAGAGTTTGACTCTTTTAATCTTGTTTGACTGTCAAACTGTGTTTTTCCATGTAAATGAGTGCTTTTCCATCCTCCTGTCTGTTCTGCAGAATTTCAAAGTGTGCATAAAATAAAATAAAAAACTTCATGAAAACAGCTTTGACAGATATACAGATGTAGATAACCATTTCACTTGTGTGGATGTGCAGCCTGCTGTTTACCACATTTAAGCTTCCTTTTGTCTTAAAGGGGGAAAAGAAACAAGAGTAGACAGGGAAGACTCAGCTGAGTGTAAGGACAGCAACCGCAATTGCATTAGCAGTGGAAAAAAGGTTAGGTTACAGGGTTAAAGGGTGGTTACACTACTATGAACTCACAGCAAATGTACAGTTGAATTATTTGGCCTTTCTTTTTGGAGTTTGTGATTTCTGTTTGAGAATTTCCACCAGCTGCTCTGTTTTCTTCCAATGAAGCACATACAGGCCACATGGACTCCAAATTGCCTGCACTGTACGTATAAACATGATCATAAGTGAGTGTGTGCCTTTGTTGAACCGATAATAGTGACAACCTGTTCAAGGGTGTTTCCCAGCTGTCTAAACAGCACAATCTGGTAAAAGGAAGAACCAGAGGAAGACGATTAACAAATGACTCACCACTTACAATATTGCTGCTCATTCATTCCAGAGTGCTGCTAAAAAACAAAAAGAAAAAAAAGAGAAAAAAAAGAGAGATAATCACAAACCCTCAAGCTTGCTAAAATGCAGAAACATCTTGGACTCCGTCTCCATCTGACCTTGACTAACCAACAGCCTTTGGACCACGACTCTGATGTCCCATTCAAGTCATTATCTGCTGCACATGTGTTGGCATGTTTATTATCAGGCTGATTATGAAAACATTTATGATTTGTGAAAAATTCTCTGAGGACATGCATCAGTCACAGCAACACATCATCGCACTGCCTGTGTTGCAGACCTTATGGCAACATGTTTTTCTGCCATTTAAAACAACGCCAGTTTTTTTTCTCGTCTGGTTTCTGTCTCCTGGTCTTACTTGCTCTCCCCTGCCATTAAACACCCCCCCACAGGTGATAGAGTGGCAATTAATTCCTCTGATGCCAGGATTACTTTACAGCAAAGGCTGTGGTCATCAACAAGCACGAGTGGGAGTAGTCTAATATTATGTAGTATATATGCTCAAGCAGGAGGAGGAGCAGGAGACCTTGACGTTTCAGTAACAGATACACTCTGCGTGACATGAAATGGAAGCGGAAGCTGGTGGGATCTGGTCAAACCTGGAGGCTAATTTTGTAGGATGGGGATGAGGGATGTTGGGGGAAGAGCTGATGGTGCACTGTAACTGAACCCATAGCTGCCGATTAGCAGGGGGCAGTCTCTGACGTATGTGTGTGAATGCGAATGTACGTGTATGCTCGCCTGTGTATATTTTCGTGTGCCTGCATGTGTGTACAGGAACGTTTGCCATAGCTGCGATGGAAGGAACAGATGGGCGGGGGAAGTGGACTCCTGTGCCTGAGGAATACTGTGGTGCTGAGGATCAGAGTGCCGCCTACGTTCCACCCTGGGCCCCAGTTACCCACTACAGCACATGGAGCCTGTCCAGCACCAGCCCATCATGGACCAGCCCCCCGCGCCATCTGTCTCCTAGGACAGACAACCCCCCCTTTCCTTCTTCTTAGCGCTGTGTCCTCGCCAGCCCCGCTCCTCTGCCACGCCACCCCCATCCTGAAACCAAAAAAATAACAGGCCAAACACGGCCATTACGTGTTGCTTTTTGAAGCTCTGGGAAGACAGAAGGAATTTGGAGAGATGACTCAAGGAGGAGATGAAGAGCCAAGTGCTTTTATTGCCATACATCAAGAGGATGAAGCAAAGATGTATTTATGATTCTACAGTTTTCTTTAGATAATCTGGACCTATAGCATCTTTGGAAGGGCTTGCAGGCGACACAGAATAGAGGGAAGACAGAATTTAAGCAAATTACAAAACCCAATTACATAATATAAATGATTTCATCTCAGATATTACACTGCTTCATTTCGAACCTTAGCACCATCTGTTCATATGAAATGAAACTGATAAGTGTATTCAGTGTCATGCATGTCAGTAATACATGTCAGTTCATGATAAATCTGCTCCTTACATCAGTTTGCTTGAAGCAAAGTTGAGCTAGCCTTACTGATCGTAAACTAGGAACTTTTCAATTTGTTGGTTGCTGTGTAGAAATATTACATTTGTTTGAATTACTAAAGCAAATTGTGGAGGTTGGAGCTTTAAATAAATAAATAAATACAAATGCAGTAGTAACGTGCTAATGCTTCTGCTAAAGGGTAGTTGAAAAAAAATCCAGTGAAGCACCACATGTATTTCTCTCTTTTTTTTTAATGTTTTGATTCTTTCAAGCAATCTGAATAAATCCAATTATCCACAAATCAACCAGAACATCAACACTACCTGTCTAATATTGCGTAGGCCTCCTTTATGCTCCAAAAACAGCTCTAAGCCATGAACACGGAGTGGCCGTGGATGCTTTGGGTTATCTGGGTCACAGAGTGGGGCATCTGTGGGTCAGGCTCGTTGCAGCGTTTTCTATCTATATTCAGTTGCACACAGATATCAGGGTGTTTGGAGAGCAGCTCTCGCCTTGGGCTCTTTAAGCGATTCCTGAGCAGTTTTACTGTCTGATGGGACACATTATCCTGCTTGGGGAGACTGCTGCCATTGGCCTGGGGTTTGTGTGCTTGGTCTCCAAAAATGTTCAAATGGACTATCTATCTATCTATCTATCTATCTGTCTATCTATGTTTTTGGCTTCAAAAGTCCAGTATCTCAAATTATTAATATTTCCTGCTGTTTCAGTGTAGCACGGCATGGAGGCGACCAGCTTGTGGCACTGCTGAGGTGTTATCGACGCCCAGGTTGCTTTGATAGCGGCCTTCAGCTCGCCTGTATTTTTAAGTCGGGTGTTTCTCAGCTTCCTCTTGATGTTCAGGTCAGGTGAGCGCAGTTATATCATGGTCTGCAAACCATTTGGTAGCAGTTTTAGCACTGTGGGCAGGTGCTAAGTCCTGTGGGAAAAAGAAGTCAGCATCCATAAAGCTTGTCAGCAGATGGAAGCATGTGCTCTAAAATCTCCTGGTAGCAGGCTGTGCTGACTTTGGGCTTGATAAAACACAGTGGACCAACCACCAACAACAACGGAAGATGACATGACACCCCAAATCTGCAGAGACTGCAAAAACTTCACACTGGACTTAAAAGACCTTGAATTCAGTGCCTCTCCACTCATCCTCCAGACCTTGATTTCCAAATGAACTGTAAAAAGCTTACTTTCATCTTAAAAGAGGACTTTTGACCATTGAAGCAGCAGTTCAGTTCGTCTCTCCTTAACCCTGGTAAGATGCTTCTGATGTTGTATCTGGTTCAGAACTGGACTGATATTAGGAATGTGACAGTTGTAGCTCCTTTCCTGAAGACGTCTGTGTGTGATGCACCAGCCTCAGTCCACTCCTCCTGAAGCTTTCTCAAGTTTTTGAATGGACTTTCCTTGACAATCCTCTCAAGGCTGCGGTCATCCATGTTGCTTGTACACCTTTCTCTAACACCCTTTCCCTTCCAGTCAACTTTTCCAGTTTCCCGTCCTCTTCAGCAATGACCTTCTTTGGCTTGCACTTGTGGCGGACCCAAATGCAGCACTTCTTGTGGAGAGTGTCATTGATCATCATCTGGACAAGTATCAAGTCAGCAGTCCTCCCCATGTTCATGTTGCATGAACTGAACTGGACATACATGATGTTTATACTGTCTGAATAATAATTTACTCACACTCAAAAAGAAATATTCCAATAGTTGAGAGATATATATCAAATATATTTCATTTTATGTGTAATGAATATAGAATATTTTAAAGTTCACCTTTTTGGATTTGTTAAATAAAAGACATTTCACAATATTAAAATTTTTAGTATATGTTGCTTCAGCAATCTAGTTTTCCTGCAGAACTGTACCCTTTTTCGTTGATTTTGATTGGACACTCATTTTGGAGTAATAACAAGTTGCAGATGAGCCAGGCAACCGTACAAGTGAGTGTTCCAGCTTCCAGTTTAACTGTATCGATAAGGGCAGATAATTCTTTTGGCCTGTCTTAATCACCTGTCGGCGCTGTCTGTGGCCCTTGGGCCTCTAACCGAGGGGGAGTGTCTAATGTTCCATATTGCCCTGCTTCTCTAGTGTCTAGGAAGATAATGAGACAATACTGTACTGAAGTGATGACACCATGCTGGGTGGGAAGGTTGGTTGGGGTGCAGTAACGACCGATAATGAGAGAAACTCTTGCAGGCATGGGGGTAGTGGCGGTGGGTGGATGGCGTTTGGAGGCAACCGCAGCAGGAGGTTTAACATGAGCCGGGAGGAAGGTGGAGGAAATGAAGACCAAGATAAAGGATGGAACAAAGAGCAGAAACAAAATGTGGCGGACAAGTCTAAGAAAAAAAAAAAAACACACGCATGCACACACAACTCGCAACAGATTAATGAAGACAGAGAACAGCTGGACATCTGGTACACTGTGTACGTTTGTGTGTGTGTGTGTGTGTGTTTTAACTGCATGTCAGACTTACAGATTTAGACCAAAGGCATGGAAGAGCACACACAACCTCAACTGCCACCCAAACGGTGCCTCACTAACAACTCTAAAGTCTCATCAACTAATTCATTTGCAGGGGGTGAACCCAGCTCATTAAGTGGGAGAAAAAACATTGACATAAACACTCATCAGGCTCTTCACCCTCCTTCTATAATGACACGACTATTATGATGGTAAGGGCGTGTTAATTTTGCCCTACACAAACAAAGCTTCTCTGACTACCCCCTCTGCGTTATACTGATATAGCCGTAAACACTCTCCCTTAGGAGTCACTGACTGAGNCCCCCCGCCTGTACCGAATCTCCCACACACAGCCTTCCTTTGTGCCTTTTTCACTCATTTCTTAACCTTTTTTTCTTTATTTCCTAATTTATTGTTTGCTGTGTCCACTCTAACATGTCTTAACACAGGGAAAAGTTTCTTTTTATTGCTAGATCTCATAATTTTATATTTTTTTCATATGAGGATGTTATAGGAGCTGAATGTACTAGGAGGAGATTATTAAAATACAAGGGCTGAAGATGGCAAGAAATTGCCCCAAAATGACACATTTTCAAAATGGCTGACGTCCTGTTGGGTTTTGGATGTGGGTTCAAGAGTTTTTTTTTGTATATTTTGTTTCATATCAACAGTACCTTCGATTCTTATGTGCTCATATTTAAAATCAACACATTAATTAATGACAAGACTTCTTTGAAAAATCTTATAGGAATGGGGTCTAACAGACATTTTCATGGTCTGGATGAAGTAACTCAGAGATCAATAGGGCAAAAATAAAGATCAGCATTTATTAAAGCTGCTCTAATTAATGTTATGCCTGTGGAAAAGCTGTGATTATTTTTTTCCTAATGGTTAAAAAAAATCTTAATTATGAAGAAATTAATTCAAGTCATAAGTCCTTATGGAATACAAGGCTCAACAAGGCTTTTTTCCCCCAAACAAGACACACCATTGGGATGTCCTCTGGTGATTGATGAAAATATAAAATAAAGGTAAAAGTCAGGATAACATTTTAGCCCATTTCATAATAGAAAACCCTTCAGCAGACATCTTATTACAGTCTGCAAAACTTTTTATCTGATTTAGTGCTCAGTTCAGATAAAATCATTATAGTGGGTGATTTTAACTCCACCAGAGAGGTGACATTCCATGTCCCCATAGCCAGGGATCAGTCTGCCAGGGCCACCGCCCGACACACATTGCACCCGACCCCTACAATGCCTCCTGCGGGTGGTGGGCCTACAGGAGGGACAAATATGCTTTTTAAAAATTTTCTTTTTTAAGTTTTACATTTTTTTTCACAAATATGTAAAAAAAGAAAAAACATACAATACAAATACTTTTTCACAGCTCTGTAGGCATGTACACACTATTTATTAAAGTTTGAAAGGACAATATTAAAATTCAAGCATTCAAGCACCCATACGAACCCTGATGCATTCATTGTATTTATTTATTGATGCACAATGTTTTCTTTGGTGTAAAAGTACACGTATAAATCTGGGCTGGTCATAAGCTTATGGGAAGCCTATTTGGGCTTTTAAATTATTTTTACCTCCATCTCTGGGCAGTGGAGTAGCGTTTGCTCATTTTGCACTGCTATTTAATCTCTGAGAAATTGGTCTTCAGTATGGGTGTACCTTGCAACTAATTTATTAGTCGATTAAACAAAGAAAAAAACATTAGACTAACCGACTAGTCTAAAACTAAGAAACACTCAGATATCAAGTTATATTTTATGCCTGTTTAATGGAGAGCATCAAAAATGGTCTAAAAAAACGAACTATTCAATCAGATAGTGATTTTTTTTTTAATTTAAAAAAAGCGGTTACAATTTCAAGCAGTTTCAAGCACAATATCCAAAATTCAAGCACTTTTCAAACCTTGAAAGTACAATATTAACTGGCTTTCCAGAGAGAACAGAAAATAATAAAGATAATAAGGATTTACAATAGTACAGCATAGAAATACCAAATGCATGAACTTGTTTTTCACTTGAAGACAGGACGTTTCTAATTTTGACAATATTGCATAGATGCAAGAAAGCAGTTTTTAAATATTTTTAAATATTTTTTATATTTTTTTAATGTGCACTTAATTTAAATAGACTCCCGGTTTTCAGTCCGATTGACCTTCATCAGGTACAAAGACAAAGTCGATATATTCCCTCTCTCTCT
>JASGAU010378641.1:0-13024 GCA_030220045.1 Australoheros facetus
TGTTTTTTTTTTTTTTCTGTGTTTGTTGTCTTCCTTGTTTGTCTGCATGTTTTGTTGTTTTGATTTACTATATTGTCACTTAATGGGAAAAAATTCTTAAAGAGAAGAAGAAAAAAAAAATGGCTTGTTTCAGACAGGCTGAGCTAAGGGGTTCCACCAAAGCCCAGTATAAGATCAGTAAGGATACCGGTCTTTAAGTCCGACGTCACTTCTGGGTCCAGATGCCCATAAATGGACAGCAATGGTAGCCCAGTCACTGTTCACTATTACATTCGGATCGGTCAAAACGAGAGACACAGCATTGCTGAGTATTGAACACAGGAGAGTTTAGACCCGGAAATGGAATTCTACGTCATCACTTAAAGACCGGATTATGAATCATACAAAGCTATCTGAGAGTCCAAAAATATGAAGCTGTAAACAAGCNNNTAAAAAAAAAAAAAAAAAAAACTGGTGACATATTAAGAAACAGTCTTAGGATGTAACTCTGAAAAAAGGAAAAAACCCAAATGATTGTTTTGATATTTGTGTTCAACTGCAGATGAAACAAATATACCTTTTTTTTTCTTCCCTTTGCTCTGTGTGATGTCATTGAGAGCAAATATCCCTAATATGGTCATCTGATGCGAACAGTTCTAGCTGTGAGGACAGAAGCCCCACCCACCTGTTTTTCAAACTTTGTGTTCAAGAGGGGCAGCCAATCAGAAGAGCGTCCGCTTAACGGGAGAGGGAAGGGGGCTAAAACTGCTTGTTTCAGTCAGAATCAATTGAGGCGCTCATTCATGGAGAGAACACCGGTTCTGTAGTGTAGGGGTTTACACGTTTGCCGCTGTGGCGACTCCTTGGGAATATGGGAGCAGTCAAAAGCAGATTTATTTACCCAGTACAAAATGAATCATTGGGAATCATGCAAAGCTATTCTAATGGAGTCCAAGAATAAAAATGTAAAGTTGTAAATGAGCGTAATATGTCCTTTTGATATTAGCAACTAATATGCCATGAAACCTTCCTACCCAACATATATGGACTGAAACACCAGCAGCTTACAGGGATCATTAGACCTGGAAGCAGGTCATGTTTTAATGTGTATCTTTTTGGGGAAAAAAAATTTCACTGCAAGATCAAAGTTGAGCTCGTTTACACTTTCAGCTCATGTCCAAATTGCAGCTACAGCAGTGGTTCACGTCTCACTGCAGGATGGCAGCATTGTTGTGTATCTATACATCAAAAAAATTATGCTTGAGTGTCAAAAGGGATCCAGCCTGAAAAATGTGTAAAGGCATTATAAAGCCTATCAGGTGAGATGGATTATTATATAACTATAAACTGAGGCCTATATTGCTGTGATACAGTCTGCAGATGTGAGCTGAATGAAGGGACCTTTACAGTGGTGGATACTAAACATGGCTGAGGTTACATATTGTTTCTACTAGTAATCTCTTTGAACCAATAGCTCAGGTTGCAGACTGCTCTAAATGCTTGGTTTCAGTTTTTTTTTACTCTTTGGTCTGTATGATACCAAACATGACAAAAAAGGTGAAGGGGTCTAACTGCACAGAAGCTCCACCCAACTGCTGTTCAAATCTCTTGTTCCAGAGGGGCAGCCAATCAGAGGAAAGCCAAGTATAAAGCAAGCTAAATATGAACTGTGAATTAAAGCTACTCCAGTAGAGTAGTAGTAATAATATGAATGGGAATAAGCATAATAAAAAGATAAAGAGCTGAGGCAAGAATCATTTAGCCTTATATGCTGTATTGTCAAAAGTATTCACTCAGCCATCCAAATCATTGAATTCATGTATTCCAATCACTTCCATGGCCACAGGTGTGTAGACCAATCACCTAGGCATGCAGACGGGTTCTACATTTGTGAAAGAATGGGTCGCTCTCAGGAGCTCAGTGAATTCCAGTGTGGTACTGTGATAGGATGCCACCTGTGCAACAAGTCCAGTCGGGAAATTTCCTCACTATCAAATATTCCACAGTCAGCAGGAAGTGATTGGGAATGACAGCAACTCAGCCCTGAAGTGGTAGGCCACGTATAATCACAGAGCGGGGTCAGCAGATGCTGAGGCACACAGTGCGCAGAGGTCACCAACTTTCTGCAGTCAATAGCTACAGACCTCCAAACCTCATGTGGCCTTCGGATTAGCTGAAGAACAGTGTGTAGAGAGCTTGATGGAATGGGTTTCCATGCCTGAGCAGCTGCATCCAAACCTCACATCACCAAGCACAATGCAAAGCGTCAGATGCAGTGGAGTAAAGCATGCTGCCACTGGACTCTAGAGCAGTGGAGACATGTTCTCTGGAGTGACGAATCACATTTCTCCTTCTGCAATCTGATGGATCAGTCTGGGTTTGCTGCGTGCCAGGAGAACAGTACCTGTCTGACTGCATTGTGCTAAGTGTAAAGTTTGGTGGAGGGGGGATTATGGTGTGGGGTTGTTTTTCAGGAGTTGGGCTCAGCCCCTTATTTCCAGTGAAAGGAACTCTTAATGCTTCAGCATACCGAGACATTTTGGACAATTTCATGCTTCCAACTTTGTGGGAACAGTTTGGGGATGGCCCCTTCCTGTTCTAACTTAACTGTGCACCAGTGCACAAACAAGGCCCATAAAGACGTGAGATTGGTGTGAACTTGAGTTATCTGCACAGAGTCCTGACCTCAACCCAACAGAACACCTTTGGGATGAATTAGAGTGGAGACTGTGAGCCAGACCTTCTGCTCCAACATCAGTGTCTGACCTCACAAATGCACTTCTGGAAGAATGGTCATCATATATCATATTAAACCCTATGGATTAAGAATAGGTGTCACTCAAGTTTGTGTGTGTGTGTGTGTGTGTGTGTGTGTGTGTGTGTGTGTGTGTGTGTGTGTGTGTTTGTGTGAAGGCAGATGAGCAAATACTTTTGAAAATACAGTGAATGTACAAGTAGGATCCAGCAGATAATTATTTGGTAGCTGATTAAGCAAATGCTGTCAGCTGATATCTTTGGAGTTACCTATGTGACATCTAGGATTCTTATATTAAATCATTCTGAACCACAAAAGAAACCTGATCAAAAAGAGATGTGCTGATTCTTACTACATACATAACATAACATAACATAACATAACATAACATAACATAACATAGGTTTTCCCAACAGAAATAAGGAATGCACATATACAACAACTACTGCATCAGAAAATGAAATGTAGCTTCTTTTTATACAAGAAGTTAGGAGAACTGCATTAAAGTAAAATACAATATACCTGTCTTTTTCATTGCTGACCTTTGTATAGTCTGCGTTTATTTTTTCCCCATCATATTCAAATTTCAGACTTCCTCTCTGCATTAGTAGCTTGTTTCACACAGTTACATGGATCTTGTCACCCTGCTTGTAGCTCATCAAGGCGTTGGCATGTTTTCAAAAAGCAACACAGAATTCACGAGACTAACGTCTGCTTATAATGTGTGAAAATTTTATACATTTTAGTAATGCAGTGTAAGTCTGTGCTGTGTGTTGCACAAGTTCCAACTTGGTAAAGGCTCTTCAGTTGACAGTGAGTGTGACGCAGCTGCACAAGGTTAAAGGGAACATTTAGCCTGTTACAGGAAGCTGGTAGAAAGACATTACTGCTCTATTACCCAGCAACATGTTTTTCTCATCATTCTTATTTTTGTTTTTACAGAGAAAATGTAGTTTTACTGTATTGTGGGTGCTTGTATGCTCACAGGGCTAAACACCCTTGAAAGGTATTCATCTCTATGGAAGGCAACATTCATGAACAGGTCCTTTACGTGCTATTCCTTCCTTAAACCACATGAGGGAGGCATTGTCTGCTGCTAGGCACCATAGCCAGCCAACTGTTCCTACTGTACATAGCGGCAATAATATTAATATTGAACTGCTGCACTTTATTTTGAAAAAGAAAAAAAAATTAACCTGCAAGACGTGATGTTAAAAATGACTTGAAGTAGAGCAAAGTGGTTTTCACTGAGACTTCCTCGCATGTGTTTTCGCCTACTCACACTGGTATAAGACAATATGATGAGCGTCAGCAAGTGTCAGAAATCACACTGACGTATTTGCAAGTCAAATCAGCACGGCTCCCTTTGTTTTTCCTGTTGTCTGGCATTTTGTGAATAATCGTGTTGCGGTAAAAGCTCAACCATCTGGCACATTTAACAGCCTGCCTGAAGCAAACTTCATACCCTACAGACCAAGTGCTTTTCACTGTGCATGTGCTCAGCTAATGCATGCTGTGAAAATTTGTCAGTTTAAAGTAATTTTAGGATGCATAGCTTCAACTGCTTTTAGTTTATTTATTTAAATATTGTGTCTGGATGATGGGATGCTGACATTAAAGTGGACGTGTTTTCCCATATTTTCTGCTGAATGCTCGTATTAAACATTGACCAGAGTTTCAAAAATGAGGTCGGCATATGTGCACATAATCCCTGTAAATACTAAATGCTATTTTTTCAGCTGTTTTTTTTTTTCATGTTTTCCCCCTCAACTCTTGGCTGTGTATAATTTCAGTAATGATGTGTTGTTTATTTCCAACGGGCGCTTTTGCCCTTTGGATTCAGTTTTGTCCTTTCCTTGTGTCTATCTCAGATAACCAAGCAGCAGAGCAAGCTGGTAGATTTTAGGTTCGATAGTTAGCTTTTTAGGCTATTAGCATTAGTAATTTGCTATTCAAGTTTTGCAGTCATGTGACCACTAAAAAAGTATTTTAACTTGTCGGACATTTTGGATATGCAGGGTCAAGTTAATAAGGACTCATTCACACAGGCCTAGAGACGACGGCAACTATCTAGCAATCACTGGTCATGGCGGGAAAAATGTTTGTTCTCCAACTGGTTGGCAAGTGGTTGCTGACTGTTGCTGTGAAATCAATTGTTAAAGCTTCATTCACACAGGTCTACAGACCAATTCAATTCAATTGTATTTATAGTGCCAAATCACAACAAACAGTCATCTCAAGGCGCTTTACATTGTAAGGTAAAGATTCTACAAAAAAAACCCAATAGTCAAAACGACCCCCTAGCAAGCACTTGGCAACAGTAGGAAGGAAAAACTCTAGTTTTTCAGTCAGTAACCCTCTGGAAAGGAGAACATTTGCCTTCAAAGTAAAAGTTGCACTTTTTGAAATGTATTGCTTACAGCGCTGAGACACAACTTTTACTTTGAACAGTGAACGTTCTCTGTTTGCATTTCACTTTTTCAAGTTTTACTGTTACTCATCTTGTAGTAGTGAGCTTTTGCAGACAAATTGGTAATATTCCAAACAGCAATCTGCTAGCAACCAAAGCAATCATACCCAGCACTGCCAGCAACCTCGAGCAACGAACCCACAGGCCATTTGGGAGTACACTTTTTCCCTCACAACCAGGGGCTGCCAGATTCTTGCTGACCAGTTCTTAAGTACAGTAATTAATTATATACAGAATCTATGAATGGATTAACATTCTGCAAGATGCTTACCTCCAATAAATGTTCACTATAACTTTGGGCTCCCATTGTTTGCAGTTCATTGCTGAATCCAACAGCTTATTCTGTCCAAATCAGCAGGAAAATGATAAAAAGAAAAAAATTGCTTTCTGACCTTGGTGATTGCTAAAGCCAACAAAAAACAGTTATAATTCATATGTAAATAAGTGTAAGTAGTGTCAAAGGTTATGTCTATAAGTTATATTTCATCCAATATGGTGGGCAACTCTCAAGCAATGTAAATGATATACACTTGATGTAATATATATTTAACTTTTGTCTATTTCTATTTTATTTCATTTGTGTTTGTTGATATAGACCACTAGAACACCAGTAAAGAGTAACACTCAGAAGAAGCCAAGAAGAACGGCAGCCATGTAGAGATGTCAAACGAAGTGAATGTTCAAAAACAGCACTCTTCCCCATCTTCCTCGCCCACATGATCTGAATGTAGGATGACTACACAGATATGCAAGCCTGGATCAGTCGTCTCCTATTGATTCTGTTCTATATGTTGGGGCCTTATTCTTATTTAATGACTCAAGGTCCTCCTCTTTCCAGTTCCCAGGGAAACCAGGCAGTCATAGAGGAAGCGCAGGAGAAAGACTTAATTGCTGTGAGACAGTAATAGGTGGCGCCTTGGTGTTCACATGCACACAAACCACAAAATGCCATTGAAAGCTATACATTACAGTACATACAAGTCCAAATCTAGACCCTTTCAGGTATAAATACCCACCTACAGACACTTTGCAAAGCAGTGTGTGTCCGATTTAGTCACACAAACGCGCACACAGCGGTGTGTTTTGGCAGCGTCAGGTTTTGAGACCGGCGTGCCTGTTCTATCATTCATTCCCTCAGAAGTGTTTTTCATCCTCTTTTACCCCTGTGGAAAACAGAATTCATGACCTGCCACCTTTTTTGCTGACTGCACAGGCCATCCGCTGCCTCGGTAAACGATTTTCCCGGCTTTTGTAGCTGCCTCACAAAACACTTGATGACACAAGTGGCATAAAAAGTATGCAATTCAATTTGTCAGTGGTTATTACTTTGTAGCACGGACAGTTACAGTCATGTGTTGATTACAGGCTTTTTTTCCCCTGCCGACTGACTGTCACTTAAGAGAGTCGGTAAAAGCGTAAAGTGTTTATTTCTTCCCTTTGGCAACCTATTAAATGCCCCCTCCTGTCTGATTGAATTTCATCTAATCGCGAGGCACACCTTTTTTTGTGAACTGTCCCTTTGTGCAGCTGGAGAAAGGAAGTGAGAAATGGGGAGTGTGTGTGTGTGTGTGTGTGTGNGGGGTGAAGGGGAAGGTTACCTTCAGACTGGCAGCGGACTGGAGAATTTGTGTGAACGTGAGAGAAGCTCTCTACTCCTGTGCTTTGATTTCTACTGTAGTGTCTGTGTGCACACTGTTGGTGTCCATGTGTTTAAATAAGGCACTGGCTATAACCAAATAGGGTATTTGCCCTTGAAAGAATGACACTGGAATATATGAGTACAAACCTTTTTTTTTAACCATGTCCTATTTCACGGGACAAAAAAATGGAAAACACACACACACACACACACACACACACACATAGAAAATCACAATGACACACTGTGCCCTGAATCTGTCGGGACCTTAGTCCCCCCTCCCTCCTCCAGTTAGGTTAGAATTTCCACAAAGGACTTGTCGCAATCTCACCATGCTTTTTTCCCCCTTGCTTCCCATAATTCAGAGCATCTCTTGGCAGCACCTAGCAACTTCTCAAATGAACACGAGCAGGTTCACATAAAATGAGCAAAACCCGCCTCTCCTCGGAGGCTTCTCCTCTGAGCTCGATATGAGTTTCCTTTTTTTATTCTCTCTCTCGCTCCCATCTTCCTCTCCGGCCCTGTAACTTTTTCTCTTTACTTTGCTCTTTCCATCATCATCCCTCTCAGTGGGGTTGCAGGCTGCAAAGAAAAAAAAGAGAAAAGGAAAACAGGCTTTTATGTTGAAAGAAATCCAACCTTTAGTAACTAAAACACCAAACCTACTGCTGTCAAATGTTCAAATAAGACACAAATGACAGCTACACACACATTTTTAACCTTCACTTTATCCAAGGAAGCACGCGTGTGCTTTGTCTCACACGCTGTTGCACACATTCGCAGTGGGATCAACCCCCTACAGCCTCAGGTGTCTGCTGCTGGTCAGTAAATGGATTGCCTGTGAGGTGTGCCTTGCTCAAAAGCATTAAAATTTTTCTACCCTTGAAGATCTTCAGTCCAGATACTTGGTCCACAAGAGAAATTATCCAAAGCAGATAAATATCTTTTTAGTTGTCAACCGATGCCATGAGTAACGGGTCTGATTTCTTAGGTTGCACTTGCAAAGTCCTGTTTACTGGGTTCTGGTGAGTTCAACACCCAACTATTCTTAAATGTATGCTTTTAAGAAACAGATGGAGGACTGACTGCATTTTCACTCATGCTAGGCCACTCATGTTTTCACCAAAGTGAAAGCTCCAAAGCAGAAGTGGCATAAACTGCAGTTCCAGTAGTGGCCACTGGAGGCTGGCTCAAAAAGCGAGTCGATCCCCATAGATTCCCATGTTAAAGCGGCCAACTTAACAGTAATAAAAAAGGATGTGTACAACCTGGTAAGAAAATGGCTTTTGCTCTCTATAGATAGTTTTCCCCATAAAACTGCATGGAGGATGACTTTTTAATATCACTCCTTTGGATTTTGTTGAGGCCTAAAGGTAGGGCTACAGCCAGGTTTATTCACAGATGTGCCAACACAGACTGCTAGGCTTCACGCTATTTTGTTATTTAGGCGAGAGTGGGGCAGGTTGACACGGTGGGTACGCTGGACCACCCATGATATCTTTGTTACAGCTGCTGCAATATTTTCCAAATCCATACTGAAGAGTCCCCCCATTTGGTTTACTAGCAATCACTGACTGCAAATAATGCAAAAAAAAAAAAAAAAATAACTCAGATGCACATCACAGTGTGTTATTACCTTCACATTAAAATGTTAAGGAGCTATAAATGCAAAACTGACCGTGCATCATATGATGGTGCTTTGGTACTACAGTGGACACTGCACAAACTGGACAAAGGAATGACATTGACAAGGATGATGCTGTCTTTTGCCTGCCTCCACCTACCACATCTGGAGGCACAAAGCATGTCCAGTCAGTTCTGCACACTTACTGCCAGTAAGGTTATGGACCAAAGCACCAATGTCACATATCTATGATAACCAACACAAATGGCTTTTAAAAAAAAAATTTTATTTAAGTTTTTCAATTTTATACACATATAACAACATAACCAAAATAATAACAAATGAACATGAACATCAAATAAAACAAAAAGAGAAAGAAAGAAATGGCTTTTTAAGGGCAAACAATTCAAAAAGTGGATCATCCTGCAGTGCTCTCCCCTACCCTTAATTGGCTGGTGCATGTGTGTCTGTGTTGGACCCACACAGTTTGCTAACAGGTGATGCCACTGTGGTTACGTCCATCTTTTAGTGAATGGTTTGTCAAACTGTGTTGTGGAGTTGTATTTGAGAAGCAAAGGTGGACATAATGTGACTTTCTAAAAACTTCTTAATGTGTCTTCAGATGAAAAACAAAGTAAAATTTTAAGGTGGCACAGTTGCAAGCATAGCACCGATTCAAGCAGGTGCGTGCAAATTCAGTCTGCGCTGCACGACTCGAAATCACTTCCAGATTCCAAGCAGAAGTCCACCTTAACCAAGTAGGTTTGCTTGCTTAAACAGGATAGAGTGTTAGAGTGTAGACTGTAATAGACTACACTAGAATAGACTGTAATAGAGTGTATTACAGTTGGGATTTCTATTGATTATGATTACATCGTACCCTCCAAAGTAGCTGCAGAGATTAAAATGTATCTTAAAAGAGGTCCAACATGTGATGAGCCAATAGGCAACTCTTTTGTATGAACAGTACCAGTCAAAAGTTTGGACACACTCACTCATTCATATGAATGGGTAAGTGTGTCCAAACCTTTTGACTGTATCTCAGTGAAATAAACGTTGATTGCACAGTGCACAACGTTATTTTTATTTCCAGCCATTTCCATGTTCAGCAGTCCATGTAACCATTTAGTAGTGTAAATTTAACTAAACCCTAACCATTAAGGGTCATTTTTATATTATATTATGACATATCATAAGAATCATGTTGGTGGCTTTGACAACAACACTCAAACTGAGTGACTGGAGAACTGGACAAAGCCAATCTTCATAATCTCTAGATATATATTAGTATTTTCACACTCTGTACTATGGTAGCTTACCAGGCGGCACATCCTCACATGATCTCGTGTTCCAGCCGCCCCGCTGTTTCATGAGGCTTTAGGCTTACTGGCAGAGGGACGCATGAGATGAAGCACCTGAGTGTGCTGAGCTCCAGAGAGTGCTACTCTGCCCCGCGATAGATAAGCCTCCGTCTCCACCAGCCTCGTTCGCCACGCGCTCATCCCTCAGTGAAGAAGATTGAAAAGGAAGATTTCCTGGAAAATTTCAAAGCAGCAAACAGGATCAACAGCTTAGATGGCTTTTCACTTCTCAGCAACTTCCTCGCGCCTGATGTTTATGTTTTTTTTAGGGAGGATGCAACCGTGTGTGTGTGTGTGTGTGTGTGTGTTTGTGCAAATGTGTGGAAGAAAGGGTGGTCTAGTGAGGGAATTTATTCCTCTGTGTATTGGTGTGTAAAAGATGCCAGAATGCTGTCTTTCACTTCACTGATGATGTGCGGCAGCCACATGAAGCGGGAAAATAAACCTCCCCCTCTCTCCAACACACACACTCACACTGTAACTCTTGCCCTTTTACCATCACACACTTTCTGACATCCATATAAATATACCCACTCAGTACATTATTACTTTAAAAAAGGCCATTACATCAGGCCATCTCCTATGTCACTTTTATGGCCGCCGCTCTTGTCGTATGAATGCAAATGAGATTGTGAGTATTCAGCAGATGCTCAAACACCAGCAACCTGGAGAGGAAAGCTTAGAGCTACCAGTGCCAAAGCCTAGTGGGCATGTGTTGATTCCTCTTCCTGCCACAATATTGTTTGCTCTATAAAGCTGGAGTAAAACAGGCGCGCGGCGGTTCGCTGTAAAGCATCAGAGTGGCTTCCCAGATGTTCTATGTTTGCAAAGGATGAATTTCTAATAGCAGTAAATTCCACGTCACCATCAGCAGTCGTAAACAGATCGATGAAAAAGAGGGGAGGACTGAGAGAAGAGGATCCTGGCTGTTGACAGAGGGCTGCAGCAAGAGGGTCAAACAGCTAAAACAAAAAAAGGTCTCAGCATCAAACAATCCAGCATGTTCTGTGACTCAGACCAAATAAGCTGCACTCTCAGAAAATAGAGTACCTTGTTGTACCCTTTAAAGCTATTTGATAGAAGAGTATTTGCATTATTCTGGTTTGCACCTGACCAATCTTTCACCTGTGGTGACAGTTTTATTCCTTAATGTAAGGGTCCCTGTCTCCTCCCATTGGAATATGTCTGAAACACCTCACCTAGCTTTAATGCAGAGCAGTGGTGGTTCTACTCTGAGTCTCTCTCTTTAATGACCAAGAGAGGGAACTTATTTCTGCTGCTTGTAGCCACAATGCCATTCTTTGGGTCACTACCCACAGCTCATGACCATAGGTGAGGGTAATTGTGTAGATCAACAGATTAAAAACACACTCAGCTCTCTCTTCACCACAACAGCATCGTCACAGCATCCTCAGCCATGATATTAAAGGACCAATTGTTGCTGCCCATCAGTCTGGGAAGTGTTATAAGGCCATTTCCAGGCAATTTGACATCCACCATTGTGCAGTGAGAAAGATTTATTTGCAAGTGAAAAACACTCAAGACAGTTGTCAATCTTCCCAGGAGTGGACGTCCCAACAAATTCATCAAAGATCAGAAAGATTTTGCAGCCATAGGATGTGGGCAGCCACTGAGTTAACCGTCAACTCCTCTCTATACCAAAATATTCTAGAGTCAGACATAAGGTTGTTTGTCTGACAGCAACTAGGCCAAAATTGAGTCATACAACAGGACAATGATCCCAAGCACAGCAGCAAATCTACAACAGAGTGGATGAAAAAGAAACGAATGAAGGTGCTACAATGGTCCAGTCAAAGTTCTTAACCTGACTGAAATGCTGTGGTGACCTTAAGAGAGCTGTGCCTGCAAACCTCAATGAACTGAAGCAATGTTGTAAAGAAGAGTAAAGAACATAGATAGACAGACATACAGATAGATAGATAGATAGATAGATAGATAGATAGATAGATAGATAGATAGATAGATAGATAGATAGATAGATAGATAGATAGATAGATAGATAGATAGATAGTTTTTTGTTGACATGGTCAATGAGCCCTGCAATCAAATGAGAGGATGCATCATTTGATGTTTTTCTTAACACTTTTAGACAAATTTGCTCTTTGATGACCAGTTGGGTTTCATCTTCATTTTCAAAGGTTTAAAGGACTTTGTTTCCCAAAAAAAGGCTTTATTGCCAAGAGGTAGATGAGAAGATTCAACAGTCCTTTGAATCCACACCAGGCCATTCCCTCTGGAGACACTAAAGGCTGTGTTTTGTTTTTTGTAACATATGAAGTAGTCCC
Organism: Australoheros facetus; assembly: GCA_030220045.1. Classification (NCBI taxonomy): domain Eukaryota; kingdom Metazoa; phylum Chordata; class Actinopteri; order Cichliformes; family Cichlidae; genus Australoheros; species Australoheros facetus. Next base: position 12,135 of record JASGAU010378641.1, read on the forward strand.
AAGCCCACCAAACAGACTGTTTTTTAAATTAGCGGAGCTCCCCTGTAATGAGTTACCAAAAAGGAGCTCTTCAAAGGCCTGTTTGAGGGTTAAGACTTGGTTTTAAAAGTTAGAATTAGATTTATGTTTGGGTTTGACACTGTTTAGCTGGTTGGAGGCTTGGGAAAGGATTAATGTCGATTACTGCCCTCACAAAGATAGCCAAACATTGTGTGTGTAGCCCCTCCACCTGCACAGCGTGGAGCAGCTAGCAGCCATTCTAGGGCATCATCTACCTCTTGGCAATAAAGCCTTTTTGAGTAATGGAGAAAAACCTTTAGCCACAAGTATGAAAGATATGTAGCTAAGCAATCCCAAACACTGCACTGCATTTCCTCAGGGCCTGAGCGATATACCCAATGAGTTAGACAAAGACCAGAAGGAAAGGTGAACAGAAAACTCTGGAATTGCTAGTAAGATGCTGGATGTTGTGTGGTGGTCTGAACTGATTTTTATTAAAAAGAAAGGGCTAAAGTAAAAAAGAAACAACAACCTGACTGCCATGTAAGTCAAACATTTATGACATAACTGCCAGTTTCTATAAGAATTGTGAAGAGAAAGACTGCAGCTGAGAAATGAAATCCTGCTGTTTGTTCTACTTGTTATTTGGGCTGTGGGCAGCTCCAGCTGACCTGTGCTGACCTCTGACTGTATGTGCTGAACACACTGAGCCGATGCTCTTCTTTTCAGGCTGTGCTTTTGGCTTCCTCCTCCAGAGCTTGCTAAGAGAGAGAGCACCTATGCCCCAGCATGCCCAAAGCGACAGATACATCCATGTTAAAATTCAGAGAGGATAACACATTATTACTGCTTAGTGTGTGTGTGTGTGTGTGTGTGTGTGTGTGTGAGAG
>JASGAU010378643.1:0-18731 GCA_030220045.1 Australoheros facetus
TTATGCTTCATAAAAGACTCAAGCCATTTTGTTTGGTGGTTTGTCCAACATATATGTAAATTATACATGCAATAATATAGGTGTACACAACACAATTTTTCCAAGAAACATTTGAAAAAGAAAAAGTAAAAGATCAAATAGCATTTTTTATGCTTTGCTCCGAGTATTTACGGATGTCAGGTTTTCGATGTGTCCCCCCCAATCATAAACTCCTTCCTACGCCCTTGGTCTGTGCTGTAGTAGTGACCGGAGTATAATCATGTAATAGTCTTCCATATCACTAGACTAGATAGCAGCAGGTAGTGAATTGCATTGTACATAGAGACAAGAGAATTGAGCCGCGTTTCCACACAGAACGACTCGCCGCGATTTGACGGAATCTCCATTAGAATCAGGAACACTTTGCCGGTCCTTTTCCGTACTCACTCACCCAAGGTTCTAAGCGATCCGAAGCGATACAAAAATGTGACGCGGAGTACAGCATGCCAGTGATTGGCCAGGGAGTATCGTCACTAGCGGAGGCATGAGAGCGACTCCTTCACCACAATCATTTTTAAAACCCCACAAGCAAGAAACTGGAGGCACAAAGCACCGGTTGAATGCCCAGACCGACATCTCTCAGCGGTAGTTCTGCAACATGAGAGCCATCTGAAACGCTCACACAGCATACATATTATAATACTATACTGCCGGGCGATCGCCCCTACTAGCCGAACAGCTGGTTAGCACAGAGCCTGAGGCGGCTGATCAAAGGAACTTTGAGTTACCGTAATAACGTTTGTCCTATCGGAAAAAATCAAGCGGTTTCTGAAAGCTGAGAAACTGCACTTCACAACCAACATAGGGTATTACTGTGGTGGTATTACGGTAATTGTTGCCGTAACTCCGCAAACGGTGGCTCTTTTGAAGTACACTGAGCCGATTATGATATGTTGGGTGGAGGGTTATAGTTAACAAAGTGAACTTATGCATGATGACGATATTAAACTGGCATTAGCTGTGAGCTTGCCTCTTTCTCATGTATTGTTGTGTTATTCCTGGTAACAGAATGCTTTTGGACAGAATTAGACTTTGCAAAACACTGAAGTTTTCTACTATAAGACCACATTGTTGTGGCATTTATGTTCAAGCTGTGTTTTTGAAGTGGACATGTTAAGTGCACTTTTTATTTGAAAGAAGATATATATTATATGATAAAGTTCTTTTTTGTGTTTATTTGATTCCTATTCAAGACACTCTGATAAGAATGGCTATATTGTTAATATAGGCTACAGAGTATCATTTTTTTAACATTTTTGGCTGGTGGTGTGCCTCGTGAATTTTTCAATGAAAAAAATGTACCTTGGCTCAAAAAAGGTTGAAAAACACTGGCCTAACATACAGACTTACCTTTCCAACACCTGGCATAGACCTTCCTGTGGAGGCTGGGGAGTGTGATATCTTGATAGTTGAAGCACACCCTCCGGTTCACCACTTCTTAAAGATCCCCCCATCACCCTATTCCAGCTGAGAAAAAGAGGTGTTTTTGTGGTTGCCTGGAATCAATAACATTATTCTTAGTCTTCTTAAGAGAGTTCAAGCTGTGTTGAAGAATCAACATGGTCATACCACATATTGACTTTCAAGCTTGTTAGAATATTACAAATAGAGTTTGCCTTATGTACTGTATTTACTGTTTGCACATGCTTCAATAAATCACTGATTAATTTCCCATTTTCCATAGAAAGACATGAGGGGTAGCTTAAGACTTCTGCACAGCACTATCTATCTTTCCACTAAAAAGTCAAAAGATACTAGCTGTGTCATTCTGCACAGATCAGGCTCAATGATCAGTGGCTTTTTCACACTGTATGGCGTATTCACTGAAGAGCTCACCTAGTAAGAATATGTAGCAATTGTTGTGCTTCATCTATAGTATTATATTTCATAGAGCTGCAATTGAGAACTTTCAGAACAGGTTCAGTAACATCATTGTCTAGTGATTCATTCTTTTAAGGATGTTCTTTACTCTAATTCATTATTCTGATCAGAAGGAAGGAAATATAATATTTTAGCTCTCTCTCTCTGAGAGGAACTGAAACATTTATTACATTTTCAAACATTCTCTGTAGTGTATTTTATCCATACAGTCCAAAGTTGTTCATTATAGGACAAATACACAGAAAGATGTTTAATAATGAAAGTAATTTGACACTTTTTTCCATGTCAGTTTTAAACATGTGAAATTACTTTTTGTGTCATCGTCCTGGGCCTTTTTCCCAGTGTTGTGTTTTTTTGGGTTTGTTGAGGTCCTCATATTGTTATTCCCTTTGTTGTCTGCTTCAGCTTTAGATTTTTAGTTTGTATGTTTTGCAATATTGAGTTTTTGTACCTTTAATTCCTGGTCAGGTTTTTGTCATAGGCTCAGAAGTTCTTGAGTTCTGTTCTTGGTTACAGTTCAATGCTTTCCCTGAGTCCATGTCTAGTCTAATTGTCAAGTCTGTATTTGTCATGTATATAGTCACTTACTGTTTTGTTAATCTGTTTTTTTTTTGTGTATTATGTTCAGTTTTGCTTCCCTTGACTTGTTAGTTTGATTTGGTTCACCTGTTCCCCCCATTTGTGTACTGTTTCCGTAATCACCCTGTGTGTATTTAAAATGTTTAAAAGATGATTTATCACACTTCCACTGTTCATTGTAGTTTTGTTGGGGATCAGGGGAACATATCCCAATAGTAAAATTCCTGTACTTTTTGCAGCATATGTCTGTCCTTGATGTTTTGCCAGGAGAAAATGTGGCTTCTTTGCTGCCTTTTTTGACACCTGGCCATCTTTCAAAAGTCTCTACCTCACTGCATGCGCAGATACATTCACATTTGCCTGTGTGACAATGCGGTCAAGGTTTCTCTGAATATTCACTGTGACAACGCCACCTGGGGGAATTTCATCCTGAGAAAATATAAAATTTATAAAGAAATGGATTCAAAATTAGCATTGGAGACTACACAGGTTCAAATAAATACACCAGGGCAAGAGATGGGTCAATTGTTAAAAAGAGGATACTTTATTAAAACAATACTATTTAAAAATCTAAACATAAAAACATAAGGTGTCTGGGCTGTGGCACCAATTGCGCACCAGTTGAAGAACTCAAAATAACAGAAAAACAAGAGGCTGGGATGGACTTAGTGGCAGCCGGGGGCCCTGACAAGAGGGGAAGGAAACAAACAAAACACACAACACCACAGCTACACCAATAGAATACTCAATTTAGCTAAAAAAAACCCCCAAAAAAACCAAACCTGGGATGCCTATCACACACACACACACGCACACACACTAAAAACACCAAAAAGACAAATGGTCTTGATAAAAAATAACCACAGTGAATCTGTCCGGGGAGTAAGGCCCACAATTCCAACACCAGAATTAATCCCTGAACAGGTTGGAATACAAAAATTGAACCTCTCTCATTGAAGTTCTTGATGATCTGATAAATGATTGCTTTAGGTGTGATATTACTAGCAGCAAGCTGGTATTTGAAATCAGTCAGCATGACAGAGGGATCTCTAACCTTGTCCCCATAAATCTTAGCACTTAAGTGGATGATGAGAGACAAACCTTAAATACAGATTGGTATGCATTGGTTTATGAGCTTTCAGCTACATTAAACCAAACACATGCCAATCTGTATTTAAGGTTTGACTCTCGTCATCCCAATTATTTAACACGATTGCTCACGTCTGGTTAAATAGTGGGTTGATTAAATTTTTAAAAAGACAAATTTTTTCTTCTTAATCAAGCAACTTTAATTATACTGTAGTTCAGTTGAAGTAAACCTGCTGCAGCCTGGCAGGGAGTGACTTTAGACTTTTATTGAGGGCCAAAAGTAAAAAGTGGTGTGCTGAAAGGCAACATGAGAACATTATTGCAAAATAAAATAGGGCACAGAAATGATTTAAATAATCACTGGAAGCCATAATTGTAATTGAAATAAAGACTTGCACAGTCCTAGTTCAAAGTGTAATCTTTTGAGAACTTGTTAAGTTAACAAGTTAACACATGTGAGTGTATGAGCAACAACCCTGCAGAAAGAGAGCAAGAAAGACAGCTTTACATACACACAGGGATTGGAAGCATGAAGCACACAAGTTTGTTGTGGCATTCAGGTAAAAGTTAAACCGGGCATGTCCCCGTGATGGCTGAGTGGGGTATGATGTACTGTAAGGGTGGACCAGTGAAACAAAACAGAGCAGAGTAGGAACAATGATACTTCTAACAGAAACAGGTATACAGACTTAAAGGTAGCGCTGGCAAAACGGCTGCATGACCTCAGACACCGGTCCCCCTTGGATGGGTGTTCTGGAACGCAAATTTCGTTATATGTTTACATATAATAACAATAAAGTCTTCTTGAAACAGGGGGCGTAGGATCTGTATCAAAGTGTGTAATAAAGAAAATGATCGTTTATTTGAAATTCATACTAGTTTTATATAAACTAGAAATAGTTTCAGCTTTAACAGAGGATGGTGTCATAGAGATAGTCTGCTAGCTGTGTTTATCTGGATAATTGGGTGGGTGTGTGTGTGTTTGATTGCCTGAGGAAATTCCACACAGTTGTAAATGACCTAAAAAAACATTCCTGTATGTTTTCAGGCATCTGAGGAGAGATTTTAAGATTTGTGGCCTTCCTCAAAATTTCTCACCTTTTAGTTCAGGCAAGAAGTCTTTGGTTTGTTCTGGGAGAATGATTAAAGGTTAAAGGTGACAAAGTGTTTGTAATCAGTGGCCCAAGGCTCTGGCAGGGGTGCCTAATTAATTTTCCCAAGGGGCTAATTTTCCCAAGGGGCCCCTCCACATTAGTCCCAGTTTCTCATGTGGCCCCTTGAGAAAGTTAATTGAGCACTTCTGCCTTTGACCTCCTTTGAGTTTCATCTTATACCATATTAAGAATTTATTCACCTCTTCCTGCACTGTATTGATCGTTATACGCTAATAAAAAATTTTTATGTCTCTTTTAACCTCCTGAATTTAGGCCTTATTTTTTTATTTGCTGCTTTTGTGAAAAACTTTATTAAGGTTTTGAAATGTGCTCCATAAATAAATATTTTCAGTTTTTTTTTTCTGTTTTGTTTCTTTCATAGACAGAAACAGATTTCCAAGGAAAGAATTGAGGAGTCACAAAGTTTCTGCACCAAATAAGCAAGAAATAGCATGTTGTTGCTTTTGTACCTGTATTCTAACTTTATTTGGGATTATCAAACGAACATATTGTATTTGATAACTGCAGAAAGAAGATTTTGAAACAGTGAATACCAGTTAAAATGTAGAGTAAGAACTGGCAAACGTTAAGAAGGAGAACAAGAATAACTGGTATAACTGTTTGGGAAATTCCACTGTGGGAGGAACGTTGATCTGTTTGATTTTTTTTAGAGAGGAGCATGTTTTTGTGGACATTCATAGTGCGTTTATCACATCTATCAAGGGCTTTCTGTCTACCGACCCAAACAAGTAAGGCATTATTTATACTAATCAGATTAGTGTAGCGGATGAGAATATATGATGCTTTTTCTTTCAGATAAACTGACTTTTGTCACAAATACAGTCAGCAATAAAAAAAACAAAAAGAGGCACAGAGTTAAAATAGTGAAAGTGGATATCTTTGAGGTGGCATGTAAAATGTAGGTAGAAGGCATAGAATAATATTTAATGAATAATATTTCATGATAATTTGAGGCAACAACATTTGAATAAGAACAACTGAACAGCTTTCGTGACATTTGTGCACGTTAATGCTTTGAGTGTTAGAGAGGACTCAATAAAGGGCAAACTGATCAAATAAAATGCAGTGATAAATGGCTGAGGAGCAAAAATACAAGAGAAAACTCACAAGTTTGCAAGTTAAATACTCAAGTGTAAAAAACAAACATGAAATCGCAAGAAGGAACTCGGAAGAGTTTATGTAGTTTTCATTGGAATCGTTCCAATTCACTGCTTTGTCTCTTTGACGCTCTCAATACTGCTGATAAATAAGTTAATCTAGCTTAAAATAAACAGTATTTCCTCGGTGCTACGTCTGATTATAAAGTAGATCATCAGATGAAAGGAGAAACTTTGAATTTTCTCAGAGTTTGATTTGGTTTTGCATATGTTAACATTGGTATAGTTATATACAGAAGTTTTCCTTTTTCTATCTGTGAATTTACTTCCAAGAAGCATCTAAAAAAATACTTTTTCTGGCCTGAGTTGTGATGAGATTTCTTGTAGTTTAGCCTTTTCTTCGCGTGACAATGTAGAAGTGGAATCTAACTGAAAAGGGTACAGTGGACAAATGACTTTGATTACATGTTTAATTATAAAAGTAATCTTTAGTCCTTTTAGTCTGCTGTCTAGATGGGTCAAACATTTAAAATCAGTGACCCTTTAGGAACTTACTGATTGATTGAACTGTCTGCACAGAAAATTTCTGAGTAGTCTGCATTTTCATAAGTGCTTTAAAATGTAAGCTTGAAATCTGAATTGATGAGTTGAAATCCATGTTACACACCACAATGTACATAATATTCCAGCAATTGTAGGTAACAAAATGTCATTTCTCTGTCAGAAACATGGCCTCCTTATTGTCTGAGGTGCAATTTCAGTGCAGCATCTGTCTGGAGAGCTTCAAAAACCCTGTGTCTATTCCATGTGGACACAATTTCTGCCTGGAATGCATCAAACACTACTGGGATGTGATGCATAAGTCAGATTGTCCGCTGTGCAAAGAAAACTTCAAAAAACGCCCCGAACTCAGGATCAATGTGGGCTTAAGAGAAATCACTGAAAATTTTCAAAGGTTGGTTGATTCTAACAATATTATAATGTTTTATTTTAACATTTTAATGTGAATGGAATTAATCAGATGGACATTATAATTTCAAAGATCTGTGAAGGAAAGACAGGCACACAGGCCAATTCCAGCAAAGAGACACCACATTAAAAGACAGTCCTCCAAGCTTGAGCCTGTTCCTTGTGACATCTGCCAGGAAAACAAATTAACAGCTGTCAAGTCCTGCCACGTCTGCCAGGCGTCTTACTGTGAAAATCATCTGACACCTCATCTAAGGGATCCAGTGATGGTGAAGCACAGGCTGGCTGATCCAGCAACCTTCAGCAAGAGTCAGCTCTGCAGACACCACAACAAGGTCCTGGAGAAGTTCTGCAAGAAAGACCACGTGCCTGTTTGCATGACTTGCATAGAGAAGGATCACAAACATCATGAGATCGTGCCAGTTGAGAAGGAGATCAACAGGATCAAGGTGTTTATTTTATCAAACATAAACAATTAAATATAAGAACATTTACAGATTCTCTTGTAAAGAAGGTGATCTGACATGTAAAATAAATGATTTCAACTTCAACCTTTGCAGACAAAGGTGAAGAAGACTCAAGAGCACTATCAACACATGATGCAGAGCAGATTAAAAAAGGCTGAAGAAATCAACGAGTCGGTGGAGCTGAGCAAAGTACGTTTTGTCATTTAATATTTTTTTAATATGACCTTTACTCAACTCAAAAAACTCCAATTAAATCATTTGCAAGAGCTCACATCAGAAGAAAAGCTATGCAAGCTTTTTAAAAAAATAGAAAAAAAGACAGAAACTCACCATCACAGCTTGAAATTTCGAGTTGTTTTTCTTGAAATTTTGAGTTACGGATGGTGATTTTTTTTCTTCTTTTTAGTGGCAGAACCAAGCTTTCATAAAAAGCAACAGTGTTCCCAGGAAAAAAAATGCTTCATGTAGACTGCAAATAAAATATGGAGGAGTCTCCACCTGCAGGCCTTTTTTGGGGGGAAAAAAAATGCAGGCTAAAGGCGCTTCCACATTAGCTTCAGTTTTCAGGCCTGGATCTTTTATATACAGTTTATACTGCTACAGTGCACATGCAAACTGTAAGTACAGAGTAACCTAGTGCACAAAAGACTCTGATTAAATGGTAGAATAGTTATGGAAATAACAATAAAAGTGAATAAAACAAATAGTACATAAAAGCTAAAAATCTTCCGCTTGAGCTTCTTCTCAGAAAAGTCTTCTTTAATGTCCTTACTCTCTAGTTTGACACTTTTCTAAAGCAATGCTGTCCCCATTCTGGTGAGTAGGATACACTATGATTTCATTTTATTCAGGATTAGTTTGGTCAAAGAATTATTCCATAACCAGTATAATAGAGAAAACAGACTGCATGAACCTGTGATTCAGATTATAAGCGGACATATTTTTTGTAACAATTATCAGTTACAAAACTGTTTCATTTTGCATTTTGTTTCATTACATAAGCTACAAAAGTCATATTTTTAAAATATTTTATGCACATCTGCAGAGAAATAAAGAAAAAGATATAGAGACAAGTGTTCAGGCTGCCACGAAGATGATAAGCATAATTGAGGAAAACCAGGCTTTGCTCATCGAGGAGATCGAACGGAAGCACGAGGCAGCTGAGAGGAAAGCAGAGGAGCTTCTCAAGGAGATCAACCAGGAGGTCAACGAACTGGAGAACAGACGCAGTGAGCTGCAGCACCTGGAGCACAATGAGAACCCATTTCTCCTCCTGCAGGTCAGAATGAATATTTCAGTTTAATATTCAGCTCAACCAAGCAGGTTAAAGCATTGACAATTTTGATATGTAATGTATGCAGACTGCTGATTTTCTGCCTGTTCATTTATGCTCATATCTGTCACTTGTGCTGTTCTAGAGCTCTTCACATCTGAGCGCCCCAGCGTCTATCAAGCACTGGTCTGATGTCAAAGTCCACTCGGAAAACTACATAATGACTGTGAGGAAAACCTTCTCCAAACTGGCCGACATCTGCCATGAACTTGAGAAGGAAATGTCTGCAGAAGGTTTGTATTCGTTACATTAATGTCAGTGACAAAGATTTTAGTCTTTGCATGTCTGGGTTCACTAGTTTTATCATAAACCTGTTGCCTTTTGTCTGTATTATATCATATTTTATGCTTTGATTCTGCACAGAATTACCTTTAGTGGTACACTAAATTAAACCTTACAACATTCACCAAAATAAGAATATTTTGCCAAGTTCTATGATATTACATACTGTTTAATGAAACTAAAGTAACACGCAGTTTCTGTTCTGTTCCTTTGCAGAAGTAAGCAGGGCGAACAAGTATGCAGGTACGTGCATGGATATAATATGTGGATTACATGAGAATGAACAGTTTGTCACTAACATATCCAATAAAATCTGTACTAAAAACAAACTGCTTCTTCACATTGCATATAAATAATCTTTAAGCCTCTCCAAACATGTACATGTGTATGTGATGCAGAATCCAGATGTTCTGCAGCCAAACCAATCATTCAAAAGTGGCAACTTAAATAAAAATCTGTATTCAGTAGTTTCAGAGTAATACTTTTTTGGTGCATTGTTTCTGTAATTTTGAAAACTATAAATAAATCCAAAATATCAAATCTTTCATGCTTTTGTTCTGTTTCTGTCTCCAGTGGATGTGACTCTGGATCCTGCTACTGCTGCTGGCTGGCTCGTCCTGTCCCCGGACGGTAAAACGGTACGCTGTAATTTGCAGCTGTATGATTCCTGACTGAAACTCCTTTGCAGAGCCAACATGTCAACAAAAGCTCAGTGCTAAATGCAGCCAAGTCCTGCTGCAAAAAGGATCCAACAAAGTGCTGATGAGGCTTTGATAAATAAACATGTAGCTGTTTGTATAATTAAGTGTGTAATCACTCGCTTAGTTGGCAATGCTCACCTGCAGGTAGCGCTGCAATACTGTGTAAACACCTGAAATTTGGTGCAATTTCACCAAGAAAATAAACTGATGTACAAAACCGAAAAGACTGAACTGAGTATATTTCAGGGTTTGTGGAAACTAGTGACCCTGAGGTCAGGAAGATGTAAAATAATGATAATTATGGAATCAGTTAGTTGTTGTGACTGAATATGATCCACAGGTGAGCCTGAGCTCCTTGAATTGGAAGAACTTGCTGCCCGACAACCCCCGCAGATTCGACTCCTGCGTCGCCGTCCTGGGGAAACAAAGCTTCACATCTGGGAAACATTACTGGGTGGTTCAGGTAGGATTAACGGACAATTACAAAAAATGCTGACTTGTAAAGCAATTTGTAGTTGTGGTCATTGTGGGAAAATGTGGACATAACTTATGTTAAAGCCAAAAACCTGCTGACAGTTTTGAAGCCTGCTGACTGAGCAAACACGGCACAAGGTTTAGCCTAAAATACACAAAATAAAATTACACACAAGCCTTCTCTGTGACTCAGCACTGTGTAATGTTGTGACCTAAATACTTAGGAAAATAACTCTTCACACCCCCTGGTGGCTCTGTGATGCTCACCTCTTCTTTTCTATCTGTTGTGCTTGGTGTCACATGAGGACCAAAGAAAATAAATGACAGTACCAGTCCATTATCAAAGGTTTCTGAGCCTGGTTAGCTTATAATTAAACAATGCAAGTCTAAACATTTTTACTTGTTGATTAAGAGTGATCTTTTTTTTTCTTCACTCCTTTTCTTCTCTGTGACCCATTCTTGTGTTTCAGGTTGGGAATAAAAGAGATTGGGATCTTGGTGTGGCCCGGGAGTCCATCAACAGGAAGGGGGCCATCACAGTTCGTCCCGACAACGGTTACTGGGCGATATGTCGACGCAAAGGCGGCAGTCTGTGTGCCTGCGCTGGGCCCTCCATCACCCTTCACCTGAATGAAATTCCTCAGAAAGTCGGTATATTCCTGGACTATGAAGAAGGGTTGGTGTCCTTCTACAACACCGAGGCAAAGACTCATGTTTATACTTACAGTGGGCTCACTTTCACAGAGCCGATGTATCCGTACTTTAACCCCTGTCTTCATGACAATGGGCTGAACACAGCCCCACTGGTTATCTGTCCGGTCGAGGATGCCGTCAATGTAGATCCTGAAGTAATTTAAACAAGAGACTCTGATCATCCTCTTTAATGTTACAAGAGTAACCAAATTACAGTATTTATCTGGGTAAGGACGTTACTGTAATCTGTAAATGCAAACAGAGCGCACTGGGAGCAGAATGTAAGAACAAGAACGCGGGAAAAATTCTTATCCCAAGTGTAGAGCAAAACTCCCACGTTATCCAGATACAGATCAGGTGGTAGTACCAGGATCAGGGTTTCTGCCAGCCCATCAGCCCTAAGTTCACCTCATGGAAGGTCTATGCACAGGGGAATTATTATTTATTTATTCCAGTGAAAAGCTATAACCATTAGGCTAATTTACCTTATTAGCCAACTGTTCCTCTTAAATACTTTTATACAAAGAGAAAAAAAAATGCTTGCTGTCTTATCGGTTCGGCTCGTGCGTGCACTAAAGTAGGAGAAACGTGGATGCTGTATATAAATGATGATAAATGTGAGTCTGTGCTCTTTGCTGATAAGCTGAATACTGTGCACCACTCTGCTTATGTGTTTAGTATAACAAGCACTGAGACCGGAGTTATTCACAAAAATCATTTATTCCATTAATCATTTATAAAACAAAGTTTAAACACACACACACACACACACACACACACACACACACACACACACACACACAAAGCTAAAAGATAATTCTGTAACATACACATTACTTTCTCTTCATGCCATAGATGGGAAATAAAAGCACTGCATTACATTTTTCACTAGTAATTTATTGGTATAATTCTCTAATGGGATATAATGAGTCTGATTTATAAATGTTTTTATTAACTAACTTTTGTTTGTTCTTGTTTAAGATCTGTTGCACCTCACATACAGTAGTTACATTCCTCTTGCGTGCCTGTTTATACGCTGTCTGTAGCTCATAGATCAGATCAGTAATGTTACATGAGCACACACTGTGAATGTCTCAAGGAAAACACTAAAAGCAAATGATATGTTTGTAAGACATGTACAGTATATATATCTCATCTTATTTCTTCATCATTGTAGAAATGCATTTAAATACCTTTATTCTTTGATTAATGTGTCATATCCAAGCTGACATAAATGTGCCTGAACTGAATTCCTGAAATATTGCTGTGTTCTTTGAACTTAGCATGCAGTGGTTTGGCTCCATTTTTTAAAATCTCAACAAAGAGTCCAGATTACAGCCATATATAAAATATCCATCCATCCATCCATCCATTCTGTTCCACGTATCCTTTTCAGGGTCGCGGGGGGGAGTGCTGGAGCCTATCCTTGCTGTCATAGGGTGAGAGGAAGGATACAACTTGGACAGGTCGCCAAATAATAAATTCCATAAACACTAAAAAGCACAATCCGCAACAGGATTGTCCTCTAATACGCACGACAATGTTAGTCGTTTGTTCCAAAACGACGCACATGCGCGTTTCCAAAATGAACGCCCCCTATACGTGATATGTTGGTCATATCAGTGCCCAATGTGGCTGTACGTCAGCAGATGGAACAGGTGTGACTGAGTAAGGTTGAATAATGTGCTTTGAGTGCTCAAGTACAAAAAAAAAGTGTTATAAAAGAACCATCTAATGTCATTTAGTTGCCATATAAAATCCATATTTACGTATTTCTTCGGAATTTCCCGGAGAAAACCGAACCTGTTACTCACACACCCTTCCGTGTACGACCACTAGAGGTCGCTTAATTTTATTTTAAAATCTAAGTATTGGTCATAAACTCAAAATCCTGAAACCAGACCAGAGACCGCAGCAGTACCTGCTTTAAGGAAATAATAATAATAATAATAATAATAATAAAAAAGCCAGAAAATTTTCTCAAAAACGTCGTTGGACAGAAAAACACTGAAGCCCCCAAAACCACAAATCCTCCATGCGTTTCAAATGCAATAATACTCCTAAATATGAGTTTAAAGTCTTTTTAGTATGAAACCTGTTATTCCAGTGGATTCTTGTGGAGCTGCAGGACAGAGATGCACATAACATAAATATATCAATCTTTGAAAATTTGTTATTTTTTGCTTTAAATAGAAATGCTGCTCCTTGTGCAGTCAAAACGAAACTGAAACAAAACCGTCGTCAAACAAGTTGTGACAAAGAGCAGAGCACAACGAGCTGCAGAGAATCGAAGGACGACAAAAAAACAAAAAAACAAAACTGCCATCAAACCGATTAATCTGCTGCTGCATTTCTTTTCATCATGGATGGTGAGTTTTGAACGACTTACTTCTTTTTGTCGCTCTGCGCTAACACCGGTGGATTGAACTTTGAGCTCACATGTGGACATGAGTAACGGAGCTGGAAATGCTGCGCATTGCTTACTTTGAGTAAACGTTTGGAGTATTGAAATGTATATTACAGTGGACTGTCTCTGATGCTGTGGATCATAATGTTCTACCTGACAGTGTGTTCAATGTGTGTTGCTGAATCGTGCCACCATTTTCTGAAATGCACCGCGCTGCTCGTTTCTCTCTGCGCTGAAAATGCTCAGTCATGCTTCTCAAATCGCAAATGAACAGTTCTTTAAATCTGCCGTGTCCAATGTACAGAGCAGCATTAAACTAACATATGGAGTTAATAATATCTGCTCAGTAAAGTAAAAAATGAATTGTGATTCATAAATGCCGATATTCTTTATATTTGCTGTTATTATTTCTATTTATCTACAAAACATTAATCAAAACAGGTCATGTATGAACTTGCCAGACATTTGAGTGTAAAAAAAATGCTTTTAGTTAAAGAAAAATGACCTCATCAATTGCATTGCATGCATGCTAAATAAGGTGGGTGTGGGTGTGGGTGTGTGTGTGTGGGNGGTTAAACAATAGCGAGTGAGTGAGTCCTATCTAATACTTCAGGAGAGAGTGGAATAGTTTAATAAGTACTGATACAGATGATAACTTTCAGAACCATCATTAAAGTATGACTACAAAAAGCAAAACAAACAGAAAACAATATCATTCTTTTCTAGGGTCAAATGAAAGAAGGATTCCTGCTGGGAAAAACAGGCTCTGGGAAGAGCAGTCTGGGAAACACAATACTGGGAGACAGCCTGCTGAAGGTGAAAGTGTCTCCAGAGTCTGAAACAAGTGAATGTCAAGTAGAATCCAAAACTGATGGTGGCGTACGCACCACTGTGGTTGACACTCCTGGCTTCTTTGATACGAACATGTCTGAAGAGGAGCTGAAGCTTGAGGTAGTGAAATGTATTAAAGCGTGTGCTCCAGGGACTCATGCTTTTCTCATTGTGCTCCAGTTGGGAAGATACTCAGATCAGGAGAAAGAGGTCATCAAGAAAATGCTTGAATTTTTCTCAGAGGAAGCTCTGAAGCACGCTGTGATTGTCTTCACACATGGTGATGACCTCCCTGAAGGAATGAAAATTATGGATTTTGTTTGTAAAAGTAGTGAAGCAGTGTGGTGGCCGGTGTCATGTTTTTTATAATAAATACTGGAACAACACCATTCATGGTGACTACAGGAGTAACCAGTTCCAAGTGAAGCAGCTTCTCAACACTGTCGATAAGCTCAAAAACAGCAGAGGCTGCTACACCAATGAAATGCTTCAGGCAGTGAAGAAAAATCAGTGGAACATTGAAATGCTTCTGAAAATTTTTGCTGGTTTCACTATAGGAGCAGTGCTGGGAGCACTTCTTGGTGCAAAAAATCACCAATAAATCCAGTTTGGGGTGCAATCATTGGAGGAATAGCTGGAGGTGGTGTTGGTGGTGCTGTGGGATGCAGTTCACCAACAGTGCAGGAAGCTGTGACAAATACCATTGACACTGCAATGAAATTAAAAATATTAAATGACTTTTTTGACAGTGGAAACTCAAAGAAGGGTCCACCCGGAAAATATGAGTAATTCTGGATAGGTTGAATTATTTGTCTGTAATCTCTGGTAAAGGAAAGGTTTGGATTTAGAAAGGAATGGTGGTCGGTGCTACACAAAGATTTGTCCTCTTCATCAGATAAAGCTGTCAATCACAACCCACTTATCCCAGCTGGGCCAGGATTGTACGATTAACTGTATTTTACCAAATGTTTGGCAATTTTCTTTCTCAATTAAGTGTGATATGTTTGATTTTCAAACTTTCAAAACCAACAACAGAAATCACACTTTATTTATTTATTTTGCTTATTTTTAAAAAAACAAAAACTTTTGAATTATATGTTGTACATCCTCTAAAGCAGGGGTGTCAAAACTACGGCCCGTGGGCCAAACATGGCCCGAGCTCGGCTTTTTAATGGCCCGCAAGTCTCGTCTATACGTGTGTTATTTTTGGCCCACCGGCACAATAATTGAAAGCAAATCAGCATGCAATTCCTCTTTTTAACTCATGGAGGCAGTGTTGTGTAACAGATATCTTCCAACTGCTTTAAAACCTCAAAAGAAGAAGACTAAATGATTAACCAATCACAGCTCATGCTGTGTGATGCCCTGTGCCTTGGGTGGGTGTCATAGGTGACACACATTGTTGCCAACTAAGCAACTTTTCAGAATCCCTAGCGACATTTTTTTTCCACCCACAACGCAACTATTGAGAAATTTAGTGACTTTTTCCAGTGACTTTGGTAACTTTTGGAGATAGCCTGGAAAGCTGAACTCCTCCACCAACACCCTGTTTTGTGTGCATACAGCGCTCGCTTTATACGTGTGGACTTCACTTCGCCACCGAGGGGACTTGCGGGAGTTCATGTTGCCAGTACGGTTTTGGGGATTTTGTCGCCATCAAAAACATGTTGCTGTTTGACCCTGATGATGCTTCACCTCACCTGCAGCTACACCTGCAGCTGGAGCTTAAACAAGAACTGAGCTTCAGTGTGACAGCAACACCAGCATCTCTATCTCGCCTTTATACCAGTGCCATGCCAAAAAGTGATTTTCAGTAATTGCCAAGAAAATGATTTGTTGTATTTAAACTGGTTTAAATGACTTTTTGGACTATAATCTGTCAAACATTTTTCTCATGAATGATATTTTGAGTGAGAAAGAACACTCCTGTCACAGGTAGAAGCTGCAGTTGCGTTTTGGCAAAGTGACTTTTATATAATCGTTATTTATCAGGGAATTTCTGTGTGCAGAAATTAGTCTGGATCTCAAGTGGAGATCCAGACTAAGTGACTCCCACCTACGTGACATTTTATCCATGTCTACCACTGCTCTGGTGCCAGACCTGCCCTGTGTATCTGTGTGCTCTTCACGTTAGTGTCAGTTTACCTGTTGCTCTGTTATCAGAATTTCACAGCAGTATTTTACAGTTTCTGTATGTTATAAATTTCAGTTGAAAATTCAGTATTAAATAACAATATTTATATGCATCTTTTATTTTTATTTTATTTAAATAATGTCATCAGGGACTGTTGGCCCTCAGGCACTTTCACATTGTCATATCTGGCCCTCCTTGAAAAAAGTTTGGACGCCCCTGTACTGTACATCTTGTATAATTGCAGTCGCTTTCTTTAAAGCTGAGTTAGTGAAAGAGTTGCAGATTCAAACCCTGACAGCTCTTTGCTGTAAGTTGGATGTTTCACGGCTGTCTAAATCAGTCCTGGCTCTTATTAACTCTTCCATTGTTTTTCTTTTTTTTTTCTTTCTGTTGTCAATAATAGATTTTGGCTCTCAGCCTGCTGCACTGATAGTCTCTTACTATAATGATCTTAGTGTCTGTATGGAGCCCATCTCCCGGGTGGGCCAGTCTAAATGAAACTTTGCACAAACATCGTCACACATACAGTGATTGTTACCATCTATCTGTTTTATTAGAAATCCCAATTATTTAGATTTTCATATATATTATGTTCATTTTATCAGCCCCCTGTGAATGCAATCTTACATTCTCTGTTTGCACATTAAACAAATGTTATAAAAGTATGTACGGGCAACGTAGGTAACTTAACGGGCACCAAATTTGAACCCGCCTGAGGACTTTGTTAGAGTCTCTGCAAAATACAGAATGAAGACTTTGAAAAAGCGCTGCAGGCCTGACTTGTTTCTGCAATGTTTGAAACTCAACGTGACTTTAAATGCTGAATTTGAATTGCATTTCTTCAGTGTAACATAAATGTCTGCAAACAATCACTTTCTCAACAACAAGCAGTCCAAATCAGTGCCAGTTTCAGCAGGACGCTTCAGACATGCATCGCCAATTCCACCTTAAAAAGACTGTGACTCTAACTGTTCTTCTCAATACTGATGAACCGATGACTAAATATCGAATAGAAACAAATTTACTGTGATCAAGAGAGTCACAGGAACAAATATTTTCAAATTAATCTGCTGACTTCATATGTTTTGCAACCATTTTTTTCCCAACCAGATTTCCTTCACAATAAACACTTAAAGGAAAAATCTGGGAATTCTTTGAATTTTATGGCATTAAGTGTGTGTGGCTGTCCTGAAATTTGTCCACTGTGACATCTGTTAATGCTGTGTATTTGATCATATACAAATAAAGTCAGTATTTTATATCAGAAAGTGGTCGTTTGAGCTCATTCAAAAACACAAATATTAATCTATCATTTCCTGTTTACAAAGGCTAATACTGCTTAATATTTCTTACATTTTATGCTGTGCTGTAGAGCACCTTTTTACTGATATTTTACTGATATTTTAGGTTTTAAAGGTTTAAACTCTGGACTGCGATTGGCTTGTGATGAGTTGGATCCAGACTGTTGGTGTAGTTTGATATGAGATGGTTTTTGTTTTTGAATCTTTTCTCCTCTAATGAATCTATTGTGTACACAAGGGACAAGATTACCCCAAAGTCATGTACAAAGCAGTCACAGCACAAAAAGTTACTGCTATTCTCATTTATTTACACTGATATTTTCTGACACGTTTAAGTGTCATTAATAAATAATAATTGTTGCTGATAGTTATTGTTTCCTCTCTCCTAGTGCCAAACACAAGGATCGTCCTGCTGGGAAAAGTTGGAATTGGGAAGAGCAGCCTGGCTAACACCATATTTGGAAAGAATGTGTTTAAAGTCAAACATTTTTCTGACTCACAAGCAGTCTGTGAAGCAGCATCTGGATCTGTCAGTGGGAGAAACTTCACCATGATCGACACTCCTGGTTTCTTTAGTCCGGGAATGTCGGAGCGGGAGCTGAAGAGTGAGATACAGAGGAGCGTCACAGAGTGCTCTCCTGGTCCTCACGCTTTTTTCATTGTGCTCAGAGTGGAAAAATTCACCGAGCAGGAGATGGATGTCATTAGAAAGATCGAGGAATATTTTTCTGCAGAGGTTTTTAAATATTCTGCAGTTGTCTTCACGTGCGGCTCCCAGTTATCTGAAGGGATGAAAATTGAGGCGTTCATCAGAAAAGAAAAGTGTCTCAAAGATCTGGTGGAGAAGTGCGGCGGTCGCTGTCATGTTGTCGACAATAAATACTGGAACAACGACCAGCAGGATGAATACAAGAATAACCAGTTCCAGGTGACACAGCTGTGCAACACAATGGAGGACATGATGAAGGAAAATGAAGGAAGCTACTACACCACCGAGATCCTGAAGAGACACCAACACTCATCAGCCTTTTTCCCCAGGATCATCACATTTATTAAAAAATGTGCAGGAAGAACATCAGTGAAAGTCTTTTTTAATGTAGTGCTGCTCGTAGGTGTATACATTATTTTTTAGAAAATTCACAACTGTAGCAGTTATGATGCGGTAGCATCAGCAGCACAAACACCTGCCTGAGTCACTGGCTCTAAACTTTCAGTTATTTTCTAATCATTTTACTGTGATATGCTCTGCTGCCATCTGTAGACTTTCCTGTCATCTGTC
>JASGAU010378648.1:0-13708 GCA_030220045.1 Australoheros facetus
ATCGTCACTAGCGGAGGCATGAGAGCGACTCCTTCACCACAATCATTTTTAAAACCCCACAGCAAGAAACTGGAGGCACAAAGCACCGGTTGAATGCCCAGACCGACAGTTTGCAGCGGTAGTTTTGCAACATGAGAGCCATCTGAAATGCACACACAGCATACATATTTTTATAGTTAACATGATAACCTTCATCCATTAAAACATTGTATGGGGACTTATGCATGATGATGATATTAAACTGTCATTAGCTGTGAGCTTGCCTCTATCTCATCTATTGTTATGTTGTGGTATTCCTGGTAATAGAATGCTTTTGGACAGAATTAGTTTGCAAAACCCTGAAGTTTTCTACTATAAGACCACATTGTTGTGGCATTTGTTATGTTAAAGCTGTGTTTTTGAAGTGGACATGTTAAGTGCACTTTTTATTTGAAAGAAGATATATATTATATGGTAAAGTTCTTTTTTGTGTTTATTTGATTCCTATTCAAGACACTTTGATAAGAATGACATATTGTTAATCTAGGCTACAGAGTATCATTTTTAACAGTTTTGGCTGGTGGTGTGCATCGTGACTTTTTCAATGAAAAAAATGTAGCTTGGCTCTAAAAAGGTTGAAAAACAGTGCTTTAGGGGTCATCACAGCAGCTCATCCTATTCAGTCACAGCAGCCCTCTGTATGTCCTCCTTCACTCCATCCCTGAATCTGCTGTGTGGTCCTCTTCTCCTCCTGGCTGCCAGCTCCATCTTCAGCATCCTTTGCCCAGTATATCCACTATCCCCCGCAATGAACGTGTCCAACCCATCTCAGCCTTGCCTCTCTAACTCCTGAACTACTCAACCTGAGCTTTCCCTCTGAAGTACTTACTTCTAACCCTGTCGATCCCGACTAACTCCCAGTAAAAATCAACTCTGCCACCTCCAGCTCGGCCTCCTGCCTTTTTTGTCTCCAAACCAGACAGATTCACAAAGAATCTAGAGGAAGCACATAATCTTCTCTATACTTCTCCATCAACACTCAAAGAAAACACCACATTATATTTTCGTCATGAGTTCATGCTGCTGCTTACTGATCATTGCCTCTATTCTTAACCTAGCTTCAACAGCTCTTTCACATAGCTTCATAGTATGGCTCATCAACTTTGTCTGTAGTTACTACAGTTCTGCACATCCCTCCTGTTCTTGAAAATTCGGTGTGCTTCTCTCACTCTCCAGGACAGCTCCATACCTCCACAGGTATATCATCTGCACCAACTCTTCCACTCTTCATCCTCTTCATGGATGCCCTTACTCCCTCCTTACTAATCCTTTGCACTTCCTTCACTAACTTTCCTCCTTTTGTCCTCCTGAGCTCCTGAAAGTACTCCTTCCATCTTCTCTCACACTCTCTTCACTCATCAGTATGTTTCCCACCTTCTGCATAATTACCCAAACCTGCTGCACATCCTTTTCAGCACGATTTCTCCGTCTAGCCTCACATACAGCTCACTATAAGCTTTTTTCTTTGCCACCTCTCTTTTTTGCTGTACGCCTAGCCTCACAGTACTCCTGTGTACTTTCTTCATCTCCCTGACTATCCCACTTTTTCTTTTCTAATCTTTTCCTTTGAATACTTTCCTGTACTTCCATATTCCACCACCAAGTCTCCTTGTCTTCTTACCGCTGTGCTTTCTCAGTCATCTGGTTTCAACTCCTTCGTGAACTCTGCACAACATTCTTCCTTCTTCAACTTCCACTATTTAATTCTTGCCTCCACCTTCACTCACTTCCTCTTCTTGATTTAGAGAGTCATCCTACAGACTACCATCCAAAGCTATCCAGCAACATTCTCCCCTGACACCACCTCGTGGGCTCCTCTCTCTTTCAGATCGCACCTTCTGCACAACATATAGTCTACCTGTGTGCACTTATACGTCACCCTGTGTTCCTCCCTCTTCTTGATGTGTTCACCACAGCCATTTCCATCCTTTTTGCGAAATCCACCACCATCTCTCCTTCCAGTTTCTCTCCTTAACACCATACCTACCCAACACCTCTTCTGTTCCCTTCACCTAGATGTCCACTGAAGTCTGCTCCAATCACCACTCCCCACACCTCCCACCCCACCCCAGGGAACACTCTCAACCACTTCATCCAACAGAATTCCTCTTTCTCTTCTAACACTCGACTTGTGGGGCATAGCTACTGACAAAATTCACCTCTTTGATTTCCAGCTTCAAACTCATTATCTTGTCTGGCACTCTCTTCATCTCCAGAACACTGTTCACATACCCTTCAAGATTACCCCTACTCCTTTTCTCTTCCCATCTACACCATGGGAGAACAGTTTGAATCCACCTCCAATCCTCCTGGCTTTGCTTCCCTTCCACCTGGTCTCTTGCACACACAATCTGCCTTCCTTCTCTCCATAATATCAGCTTTCTTCCTTTGCCAGTCATAGTCCCTACAATTAAAGTTCCTACTCTCAACTCCACATTCTTGCTTTTCCTTCTCTCTCGCCACTTCCTAACACCCCCCACCCCCTCCTCTTCTTTTGTCTCTGGGCAACAGTAGCACAGTTTCCACCAGCACCCTGTTGCCTGTAACCGGCACCATTGTTAACCTGGGCCCCAACCAATCCAGTAAGGAAATCGAATTCTTGATGATCTGCATGCTTGATTTGGCAAAGATTTTACACCGGATGCCCTTCCATGGCCACCTATGACTGGGTTTTCAATGCAATTCAAATATAATCTTCAAAATAATTAAAAAAAACTTTAAGTGGTCATGAGCTTCTCCTCTATTTTGTACTTGCCTGTAAAAAGATGGAGAAAAAAATGCATTGAAAGGTTACTTTGCAAGGTCAGTAATTATTTTTTGCCTCTACTGCCTCACTTAAAAGTACAGATATTCTCTTTAATAAATGGAAAGTTCATATGAGTCAAGTTGAAGACGGCACAGCCATTATTACAAATCCAAGTGCAGAAGTGTTAGTCAGTGCTGTTGTGCTACTGACAGAAATACATAACAGTGCAACATTGCACTTGTTTGAAAGGTCAGACCATTGAACCACCGCATGAAAAATATCTACCATCTCTGAGATACTGTCAACCAGAATCCAAATACAGCCACAGTCTTCACTGACAGTTTGTGCCAGTGTGGGCACACAGTGTTTGCAGACCAGTCAAAGATAATGATAAGAGGACAAACTTTTAATGTCTGATTTGTAAATCTTAAATTGGGCTCGAACCGTGAGATGAGTTCCCTCATGATGACCAGATAATTGGCATTTAAGGTTTTGCAGCAAATTAAATTGCAACACGAAATGACCTTTTCTGAAAGTGATAGACATCTATTGGCATTAAAGCATATTTATTTGCCGTGCTGTACCGAAAGCAGAGTTTGAAGTGAATTGAAGAGACGTATTGTTGAGTTTAATCCAAAAAAAGCTTGTATGATCTTTTCAGTTTAGGTAACTGTTCAGAATGTTGTAAATGAATAGTTTCCTCCCATTTACAACTGAAATACTTGACAAATCTCAAGTGAAAGTGATTGCACCAAGGACTTGGGGGGGGGGGAAGGCTGCCGTATCAGCTATCTAGTCACTCCAGAGCCTTTCACACTGCCTCTGAAAATTACAGTAGGCTCATTTCGATTTTGCTGCAACACATAAAAAATAAATATGACAAAGGTCCTGTTTTCAAGGCTGCAGGCAGCAACTGATTTCAAAGCCGCTAAATTTCACAAGTTGAGTTTTACCGCTTGTACTGCAGGATGTGAAGCGGGGGTCACGGTGGGCATTTAAAGCATGGGAGACAAAATTCATATTAAAAGTTTTCAGATGAAAATATAGTTTCTTAAACAGCTATGAGGGGACGATAATAATTAAATGGTCTATTAATGCCAGCTTAAAATAAATACATAAAGTCTTTATAATGTTTAAAGCCAGCGACATTAAGCCTCAAACCCCCCAAATCTATGAACAGTATCCAGCTGTTTCCTTGATTTCTGTAGCTTCTTGCAACTCATTGTTTTGCTTTCGAACGTAGTGGAGCTTTTGCTGCTAATGAGGAGGAGAGATCCCACAGGAGTTGGTGGAGACCAAAACCAGAGCTGGATTAGGGTGAATATTGGACTTAATATTCCAGCTAGATGATAAGCAATACATATTCAAATGAATGCTAATCTCTCTCTGCATCTGCTGGAGATACAGTCTTTTATGAGAGGCTTAGCTAAGCTGTATAGGATCCTTTTGTAAAGCAGCGTTACCTTTGACTACAAACGTGTTTTAGTAGCAAATGTTTCACCGTTATCACAGCGACTCATTGTACACAGTATAAATTGCTGTTCTTGAAGGCACTGCCTTACGCTCTAATTACTGCATGCATGGAGGTGACAGGCTCCTGAAAACTGGTATGCATGTGATAAAGTACAATAAGTGGTGCAAAAGTTGATGCACGTGGCAGCGACACATTATGAAATCATATAAAAGAACTTTTTTTCTTCACGAACTGAAAAACATGTCACAGTAAGCTTTAATAAGAAGTTCATTAAGGTCATGTACTCTTGTAATTGACTGTATTCCAGCAGAATTTAGTTAGATATAGGCAATTCTCTCTCAAATTAGCTCATCTTTTAACATAATGTGTAAAAACTAACCAAGTTGAATTTTTAATGTTTTTTACCAGGTTGAAGAAATTTGTGTTAGAATACGCTCGAACGCAGTCAAACAGGAGTGTGCAGCGTGAATTTTTGAGAAAATTCAATCAAAATGCACCAACTGGAAAGCAGATAGGACATAGGATGAAAAAAGACTTTTCCAAGGACATGGTGACTCTGTCACATCTCAAGTTGTGTCAATTTTTTTGGGACACCCTGTACATTTATGGAAAAAAAACTGCTTGTTTCAACCTGTTCCTTGTAATATGACAATAAGCAGATTTTAAGTGTGGGATAACACATATGGTTATGCACAATTGTCTTAAATGCTCAATCCTGAATCAGTTCCCATCCTCTTTTGTTTGACAGTCCATAGTTACCAGTGGCATAAATTTGATAAAAGACATACATAAGGGCAGGGAGATGGTAACAAATACTCCAATTACTTTAGCTAGGTTTCAGTTTCTCTCTGTTAGTTCCTTTTTTTCTGATTTTGTGACTGTTTATAGTAAAGTTATGAAAAATCTTTTTCTTTTTTTCTTTTTTTGCATCTATTATGAGAGCAATATTCCTCTATTTATCTGATGCACATTGCTGGGTTTGCTGGTTTGATATACAGCAGCAGGATCTGCACAGCTGGCTCTAACAAAAATTCTGTTCTAATTAAAAGTAATCACCTTTGGCTGACTAGTAAATGGACCACCCAGCAAACTGTAGGGCTAGGCACTTAACTACACGATGGGGCTGCCAATTTGGCCGTCACAGATGAGTTTTCAGGATTGGCACAATGGCAGGGTTATTATAGAGCCTCACCGGCCCATACTCTAAGAGGGTTGGTGCGCCCGTGTTTAACTGGAGTCCTGAGCGTCTGACCTGGTTTGAGAGACTGTGAACATCATTGGACATTTTCTTTTTTTTCTTTTTGGCGGAGTGAAAATGGTTGAAATGATCGCCTTGGTTTTATCATTCATTCTGTCATTCAGTTGATTGTTGGTCGTTTAAACATAACAGATGCCATTCTTCTCTTATGACATGTTTTTCAGAGAAATGTTTCAACGTTCATTTTAAACACTCTGTGCTATAGGCGAACCTTTTTTTCATTGTAGGTGATTATTCTTATTGTATGATATGATATAACCACCAGACTCATAGAAAGAATGAACTATGAGTGCATTTGTGCATTTATTATAGCCCAGAACACAAATCCCACTTGGGTATTATTAAAGTGCCATGCGAACAATCTGTTGCTGTTAATATCATCTGCAACCTTGTGAGACTTGAGTCCTCCCACACAGTGCCACTTTTCAGCCTCAGTTAAGCCCGGTCTGCTCGATGCTCATAACGTACAGTGAAGTCCAGAAATGTCTGAACAATGACCAGAAATATTGAGGGTGTTTTTTTCTTCTTCTTGAAGGTAAAGAAGTATAAACGTCTTCAGTGGCTGAGTCAGTCACCAGATTTCATACATTTTACTTGCTGAAGATGGAGCTAAAGGCAGAAAGACGAGCAAACAACGAGTAAAGACAGCTGCAGTAAAGACCTTCCAAAATATCACAAAGGAAATTAAGTTAACAACTTCTGACAGTCAAGGATTCTTGACTGTGTTTTAAACCATCTATGATTATATCACTTGGTCCAATTACATTGGAGCCCCTGAAAGTTGGGCTGTAATTATTGCAATATTTTTGTTCAAACACTTGAGTTAAAGCTGAGAGTCTGCTCTTCAGCTGCAGCTTGATTGTTTTATCTATTTTGGAGGCATAAAAACCAATATTCTGAAAGTCGGGTCACTGTCCAAACAAATGTAACTGCATGCATTGCATAGTTTTTCAGTTTAAGTATTCATAGCATTCATATTCATTCATAGTGTGGTGAGTCTCAGCGCCTGGCTAACAATATGGTATTCGTCTGTGCAGTCTCAAATTACAAAGATGTGTTTTGGCTACAAACTGATTAAACGCCAAATTTCCTACCTGACCGCCGAGGAATATTGTTGCACATTAATGTGCATTCACACTATCAATCCATTTTTGTGAGCACGTATCCAATTCAGGGATGTGGACGGCTGGAGTCTATAGGCAGATTTATGGTACTGCATCTGTGTCTGCTTGTGTAGGTATTTGCCTACAAAGAGCCACCCAGCAGAGAGTTATGCAACCGTGTAAAAGCGCTTGTAGGCAGTCCTCCTAAAAAACAACAGGATGTCTGCGTGTTGGCTGAATTCTGGTTGTAAAGTGGGCAGAAACAGGATAAAAGTGCCTGGTTGGTTCACCACCATAGACAGTATAAAACATGGATGTCACAAAAATGAAGCCAATGCAGGGGGGCTTTCAGAAGGCCATCAGATGGTGATAGCTGTGGTCGTGTAGAAGTCCAAGAAGTGAAAAGGGCTTTCTGACTTGACCTCTTTAAACAACGTCCTGCTGAATTTATGAACTCCGTTGCACATTTTGAGTCACACTTAATGAAAAAATTAAGTCTGTTTTAGTCATGCAATGTTTCACTATTTTAGTCACTAATTTCACTTCAGCTCTTTATATGTTATCACTTCACACTTGTGACACTGCCCCCTGGTGACAGTAAAGAACTACAACATGTAGATGACTGCAAACTGTTAATGGATACAAATGTATTACTGTGAATCTGTCTTTTCACACCTGCCATTGGACGGCACTTGTTCGCTCAGTGACATCATTCACACTCATTCACACCTACAGCCAATATGGAATCACCAGTTACCCCAACATACATGTCTTTGGACTGTGGGAGAACCCATACAGGCACACGGAGAACATACAAACTCCACACTCGAGCACATTCTGACCCAGGACCGTCTTTCTCTGAGGTGACAGTACTCACTACTGCATCACCTGCATTCAGTCCAACAATGTAGTATTTTTGCTCAGCATCAAAGCTAAATATACAACCTCATGTTTCCATGGCACCACAGTGAGGAAAGAAAATGGAGGAAAAAAAATTTTTTTTTCCTGCTCTGATATCGATCAGACACACTCAGAGATTAGTTGCGAATATGCCCAAATTGTCTATTGAGTGGACAGTTTTATTTTACAAATATACAAGTGAGCCTGTGTGTTAAGTATTATTTATATAAATTTTTTGATAATTTTCTTGCTTGCACATCTACAGGCAAAAATCTGTTTTCATTATTGTTACTTCACTGGGGTGTCACTCTGCAGAATAATTTATGAGTTTGTTTTCAGAGCCATCTGCTGAAGGGGGAATTGTGCAGTTTGCATATGTACTTAGAAGTAGGTACTTTGTATTCCACACTTTTCACATATTAAAAGATTATGGATTTCTCCAGTTCAGTTTCAGCAGAAAAACTCATCCAGACGGTCATTAATCAGATCAGGTTCATCTGTTATGTCTGTACATCTATTTCAGTTTGAATGTATAGTCTTAGAATTGTTTGAATGTGTTAGTGCATTCAGATAACTGCAGGAAAATTTGGTTGATGCATATGTGAGTTCAACTATATTAGATCTGCAAAAATGATTAATAATAGATTAATAAACCTTAAGTTTGTTATAGCCGATGCTACTATGGTGCTATTGTATTTCATATTGGTGCGAGAGATAAAATGTCAACTCAGATATTTACCACATATCAATAAGAAGAAGAGGCAAAGTGGGAATATCTTTGGCAACAGGGTCAAAAAATTCAAAACGATGAGTTTGATGGCTGTCCTGGATGGATGGATGGCTGGATAGATGGATGGATGGATGGATGGCTGGCTGGCTGGCTGGATGGCTGGCTGGCTGGATGGATGGCTGGCTGGCTGGCTGGCTGGCTGGCTGGCTGGATGGATGGATGGATGGATGGATGGATGGATGGCTGGATGGATGGATGGATGGATGGATGGATGGATGGATGGATGGCTGGATGGATGGATGGATGGATGGCTGGATGGCTGGATGGATGGATGGATGGATGGATGGATGGATGGCTGGATGGATGGATGGCTGGCTGGCTGGCTGGCTGGCTGGCTGGCTGGCTGGCTGGATGGATGGATGGATGGATGGATGGATGGATGGATGGATGGCTGGCTGGCTGGCTGGATGGATGGATGGATGGATGGATGGATGGATGGATGGATGGATGGATGGCTGGATGGATGGATGGCTGGATGGCTGGATGGATGGATGGATGGATGGATGGATGGATGGCTGGATGGATGGATGGATGGATGGCTGGATGGATGGATGGATGGATGGATGGATGGATGGATGGATGGCTGGATGGATGGATGGATGGAGTCTGACTGCTCATATCTATCCCCACAGCACAGATAGTTTCACAGTATATAATTAATAACCATCACATCAAGCTCACACAAGGACAGCACACAAATTCTTATTTTGTGTGAATCAAAAAAAAATGTGCTCATAAAGATACACGTAAAAGAAAAAATGGTTCTCAACTCTGTTGTGTTGGACAGAATAATGATAAAGAGAACAAAATTATCTCAGCCCCAAAATAAGCCTCTTTTAGGTTGGCTCTGTGCTATTTGTATGTGTGCGTTCTATGAGTATATAAATAGATCAAGAAACAAAAGAAGGAATATATACATAAATCATGCATTTCCCAAGTGCCGAAGGCCCCAAGCTGGGTACAGTGCAGCTCAGATCGAGTGTAAACTCCTGTTTTATCTGGATGTGTGTTTGGATCTCAGAAGACACCAAAACGCTGCTGTGACTTTTGACACGACATAATAGACTGTGATCACACAGTTAGGCTAACCTGTAAAACTCTGAAATGAGATATTCTGCTAGTGGTAATTAAAGCCAAACACGATGGATTTGGCAGCACTCTTTACAGTAATTTGTGTCGCCTACTTTAAACACCAGCTCAAGAAACAACTCTCCCTCCTTGGAAAACCATATTTTCCTTTGGTTTGGCCACAGTTTGTTCTTATTTCTACCAAAAAAAAAAAAAAAGAAAAGAAAAATTAGCTGGAGGACTTGTGGCTAATTGTGTGATCATTTTGTCCAAAGTACAAATACCATTTTATACATCCTGATACACATTAAAGTACGTAGGTTTTGAATAAACTGCTCAGCATTTAAGGAACTGTTAAAAAATAACTGAACAGCCTTGCCATAACTACACCAGAAAGTTTACCTCAGTCCTGTTCAGCGAAATAATGCACAGCACATGGTTTTATCATATGAACATGGTAGTAATCATATGGATAATCATCCCTCACAGACAGACCATAGAAAGAGAGATGAAAACAACTCCTCTGGTTTTACGTTACCCTCTGCCTGCTAAAACCCTTTGCTAGGTCATAGGAATGGACACCAGGATAGCCACACACACACACACACACACACACACACACACACACACACACACACACACACACTGCTGCATAGTAATTCATCTTGAAGTTATCAGAGATCTGAGGTAGCTTTGAAACAAATACGAGAATCTATGAATAAACATTCCGAGGCCGGGAGGGTTATTGATTAACAGTTCAAAACAATACTCCCTGTTATGAAATTGGCTACATAGTAACACAACTTTTATAATGTTGCTCCAGCATGTATTGACAAAGACTCGATTTCCAGCAATAGCTGTTTTTCATCTAAAGCTCTAAATGGTGCCAAGCCACATACAGAGATGCTCATGCAGCTGAGACGTTTTATTTACAGATCCACTTCAGGATTGTAGCTTCAGAGGATCTCGTGATGTTAAGGGTAAACATTGCGTTTTTTTTCCCTCTCAATAGTTCATGACTTTTATTGTAAACAATTTGCTCAAGGTAAAGTGGAGCTGCATGTATAAAATCCCATATGAAGTAACTTTTTCAGTTCGCTTTGTATATGGATAACAAAAGGTGACACCTAGATAGTACCTGTGCTCTATTACCTGTCAGTGAATCCAGTTGTCATTGAGGTGAAGACACGGTGCAGAAATATTATTTTGTATCTCCGCTCCCCGCCCGACTGTGCAAACCCTAAAAGTGCATCAAAATTTATTGCCTCGCCAGCCGAGACCAAACAGGTCTGTTCTTATTTTTGCCAAAAAGAACCAGCTCGTAATGAGATTAGATACCTCGGCTTTGGGAGACATCTTGAGTTTCATTTTTATTTATCAATCATGCATGAGGTCGCAGAGATAAGACCAAGGTCAGCAAGGCTCCCTGTCAGAGCATCTCCCATTAATACCACTACACTGATATGTCTTTCACACTTGTGTTGGCTTTGTACCACCTCTCTGCAGTGTCTGCACAGTGCGAAGCTGAAACTGGCAACATTTTAACAAGGCCATTATGTGACACATACCATTAGTTACATATAGCAGGATCTATTGATGTTGAGTAAATGTTTATACTAGATTGTGGTTACATGTTGCATGGTTAAAATGAAAGAAAAGGTAAAAGGAATGTAGACTTCATGAAGTGGACAGCCAGTGCTTATTGTTTACCTAATACATTTTTTTCAGTAATATTTTAGTATGCATCAATAGTTTTTCAAGGTGGAAGACTAACAATAACCGAGGAACTGTAACAAGGATACCTCATTGAACGTATCATTGCGCAGATCTGGGAACTGTTGTTCTGGCCCCCAAATCCTCACATTTCAAATTCCCACCCCACGAGGAACTCTAGTATCCACACGACACGCAGAGAGCCTGTCCAAATACGCCGTGATGTCTGCATACATTTAAAAATACGCACTTGCTTGTAGATTAATGTCATGAGAGTGGCAGCAAAGATTGCAAATGTAATACGAACTCTGGATTTAGACTCAACACAATGCATTGAGATCTCCCGCCTGTGGCTTTGAAATATGCCACATGCACAGACACTAAATAACTCAGACTAGTCATGCAGAACAAGATATCCTCAAGGCAGCACTGTCTGAATTAAGAAGTAGGACAGTCTCGGATACATTATAATTGACTGTATATGGCATTAATATGATTGATTTGTTTATCTATTTGCAGGACGAGTAGTTGAGTATCAGTGAACTACTGGAAATTATCGGATACATCTCAACATAGGGAGTGCTTTAAATTGATGTCATGAAAACCTGTCTGAAATAATTAGAGTGCAGAGCACACGGCTCCATTCATATGACAGGAAAATGTCTTCCACTGATGTGCGACAGCGATATGTTCATGCGCAGTGACGTCCGTCGGTCTTTGTAAAGCTGACCATTGTTTACAGGCTGACTTTTTGGGATATTTCTGTTGTGTATAATGAGCTTTTTTGTCACCGGCCCTTTGAGTTCACTCGGTGACAGAGTCGAATTGCGTATCAGAGTTGAATAAAGTTTCAAAGATGAGGGACATCAATTGTGAGCAAGGCCTGTCTCCAACTTTACTGAAGCAATTTCACCACCCACCTGAAAATCCCACCTCTGTTTTCCTGAGGGCTGGAAGGCTTTACCCACCATCCATTTCTACACTTCCAAGGCTGTCAGTATCTCTACCGTTCCTCTTTCCCTCGTGTTCCCTCTCTTTCTCTGCATTTGCCCCCCCCTTCCCCCCAACCTCTTGTATATGTGCTCTGGATACCAATGATGCATCCACAGCCAACCAAACACATGCTGGTGATTATCGTAAACCAGGGGAAGCAGAAAATCTTAAGATGGATTTTTGTTTCACATAAGATTAGCTGTGGAAGGCCCAGCACTAAGTATGTGCTCTCAGTGGCCAGCAGCGATGCCATCACAAATGCATCCAATTATATGAATAATAAAAATATAAAGTGTTTGCTCAAGTAAAAATTTTGCACACGTGAACCTCTAACAATCAATTTCCTTAATATCGTCATTCTTCTAAACATGAATTGTCACATAATTTCAAGTAACCTCTGGCGTACAACTCCTCACAGAAATATGATAATTTTGCATTCATTCACATCTTCTCATGAACGTCCCTTTTGCTTCTGGACCTTTAACAGGCTGTTTAAATAGGAGTCCTTAAATGTTGGCAAACAATAGATCATCAAGACAAAGGGTGAAAATCCATTTTCTGTCGCTTAATTACATTTTGCCTCAGTGCTCATATATTTATTTCTCCTTCTTTGCTCAGTGCATGTCTGTTTGGTCAGTTTAATAACCAAGGCCTCTCCCTGAACCTGCACGGAAGCGAAGCGCCGAATATATTCCCGAAGATCTATTTTGCATGAAAAATAATTAAAAACTAGAGCTATGGGTTTTTCACATTTAATTTGCCTTTTAACTCTCTGAAGAGTTCAGTAATGCACTTACCAAAAAGAGCACTTAATTCCATGATTTTCACAGACAAGTATGTGCTGTAGTATTTTGTCATCTCCGCTGATCAGAGGAGAGTTAAAAGGTTTGTGGCGCTTGCTATGAACATCTTGATGAAAATGAACTCGATATGTGAGTAATTTTCTGTATCAAGGGACCCGGTGACAGTTTTTCATTCCATCTCTTTCCTCTGGCCTACCAGTCTGCTTCTCTGTCCATTTTCCATCTGCCTAATGCAGCCTTTCAATTTGCCGATGCCAAAATAGTCTGCTGACAACTGATCAGGTTGAGAGCCTGCCTGTATTCAAAGTAATACATCGCCAGGATGCCTAACCAGAAGGAAATTGGGTTAAGAGGCCAGTTGCTAACAGCAGCATTTTTTTGGTGACTTACCCCCAAAGTCTAGCCCCCGCAAATAATATTAGATATTGTTGTGCATTGTGATTAATGATGGCGTGCCCTCGGTGATTAATTTTACTGTCACTCTGTGATTATTTTGTCTGATGTTGACTTGATCAAACCTCAACCATCTGACTTTGGAGTGTTTTAATTAGACTGTTGCTCGGGAAGATGCTGGTTGGTTTTCTAATGAGGTGATGAATTGGATTTTATCTCAATGTGAGGTTGAAAGGAGGAAAGATTTTAATGATAAAGAGTCAGTCACAGTATTGTCTAATGTTTCAGTTCGGTAAAAATCATTAAAACTTCCCCTAACCACTGTAGTTTTAATGACACACACACACACACACACACACACACACACACACACACACACACACACACACACACACACACACACACACACACACACACACACACACACA
>JASGAU010378656.1:0-10734 GCA_030220045.1 Australoheros facetus
GTAAGCCAGCAGTCTGAGAGCGAAGTGCTCTGTTGGGGTGATATGGGACTATAAGGTCTTTGAGATAAGATGGGGCCTGATTATTCAAGACCTTGTAGGTAAGGAGAAGGATTTTAAATTCTATTCTAGATATAAGGGAGCCAATGAAGAGAAGCCAATATGGGAGGAATATGCTCTCTCTTTCTAGTCCCTGTCAGTACTCTAGCTGCAGCATTTTGGATCAGCTGAAGGCTGACCCCTGACCCAGAATCTATTAATTATGCTGCTGTAGGCTCAGACTTCCAATGATGTGCTGAGCACGTCTCCTCCAGTGCTCTCTTCCCACTCCTGATGTGTTTAAATGCCACTACTGCATGTCATTAGCTTGTGTCTACTCTCTTGTGTTTTGTCCTGATTATTTAGTTGTAAATAACTGTTCTCCTTCTCTTCTGTAATCTTTTTATATTTAATAGAATAAATGAAAATATTTTGTCTGTACATCATTAAACAACATGTTTGATATCCTGGTCATTATACAGTGCTTAACAAATATATTAGACAACCATCCAATGCAAAGTTTATGCCACTGGTGCCCTAAATTTACAGTATTGGTAAATACCAAAATAGTTTTTTATGTTGCTGTAATGTTTAATCGCCAGTATGTAGAAGCTCTTTAATCAAAATGATATTTTTATTGCTAAAAAATAATTATTGTTATTCATGGATTTTTAAATTTACTATTTTACAAAAAAACCCCAGAAAAAGGACATTATTATTTTTTATTAAGATGCCAAATTCCTGTTACTTACTTGCATTCCTGAACAGAAAAGTTAGTTTTAGTGGTTGAATGTTATGGTTGATTCATTTCTGACTTCTCAGAGAAATCCAGTGTGCTGGCTCAAATTTGGGTATAAAAACGCAAATTCTGTTTGTTATTTGCCTAATAATTAACAACTTAGTTTTTAGTTTTAAACATGTTTTTAACAGATTTCCAAAATGTTTGTATTTTCTTGTTTTTATGCCAGGTCATCCAATAAGCACTATAAATGCAGATATGAACAGATCAGCAAATGTCCTGCCAATAAATCGGTTGCACTCTATAAAAACACAGGCTTTCAGTTCCTATTCCATAAGTTAATTAGCAGTGATTCAGTGAAATATGGAACATCCCTTGAATGGTTGTCTGTCTCTCTGTTTTAGTCCTGTGACAGGCTGGCGACCTGTACAGGGTGTACCCTGCCTCTTGCCCTATGATAGCTGGGATAGGCTCCAGCCCTTCCGCGACCCTGAAAAGGATAAGCGGAAGAGTATGGATGGAAGGATGGATAGACATCTTTCATCAGTTTTTCTTTTTTTGTTTCAGTTTTAATTTGTGAAATTAAGAGGTTCCCATTAAGACTTTAACTTGGAACTTCAGTGTAACCTTGTTCTAGACTGTTGCGTTTTTTACAATAAACCATTGTGATTTTGTCAAAATCCCCCAGTCTAAAAAAAAAAAAAGCAGCTTTTTAAAAAATGTAAATACAGACCCCAATGAATGGGAGAATATTATTTTACTGCCTTCTAAGATATCAATATGTAACAGATATAAGGAGATGCAATATAATGTATTACATAAAGCTTATATATCTCCTTACATGTACAGCAAATTTATAACTGGGACCCCCTCCAAACTGCTTAAAATGTAAAGTACAAAAGGGAACTACAATCCACTGTCTCTAGGAATGTGAAAAGATTCAGAAGTTTTGGCAGGCTGTGTGCAAAGAGGTCAGCAGCGTGATTGGACAGCAACTAAAGCCTGATGCATTATTATGTCTGCTGGGACTTTTACCTGATCCATTTAAAAGGTATAAGGACACAATAAACTTTCTTCTTATGGTGGCCAGGAAAGCAGTGATGAGGAAATGGGTGGGTGATGAGCCCCCATCACTTCCATTGTGGAAAAATATCATCTCAGATACAATCACTTTGGAAAAGCTGAGGTTCTGTGTCAATGGACAATATCATCTGTTCAAAGCAAAGTTTGGTATGGTGCTGAAATGAATGCAGATAAAGATTAAATCATATGTAGAACGACAATGCAAAAGGACCTATAAGAGATGTTATATGTTATCTGGTGTTTGTGTGTTACTGTAATGAACTGTTTTCTTTATAATTGTACAAGCTGGACCGTTATACCTAAAATGTTTTATAAAAATATTGTTTAAAAAATGTAAATATATTTTCACTTATTAAAATCATTTTGTAAATTGTAAATGTTTACAAAATTGCATCTTGGCATATTAACCTTATCAGTGTCTCTGTCTCTGTCCTTTAGGAGTGGATATCCTTTATCGATTGGGGCTCACAGCTCAAAGCCTCACAGACAATCCCTACGAGGGGACAAGCTCACAGCCTACCACTTATGCAAATGTTCCCTCACCTTTCGATGTCCCTGTTGCTGGATATGGGGTGTTGCTCGACTCAAACTCCCTCTATGAGGCTCCAGTGGCCAATCTGTTCCCTTCAGAGTTTGGTGAAGAGTTTTCTGTTGTAGTTAGCCTAAGCTCCTGGCGAGCAAACAATGCATTTCTTTTTAGTGTCAAGGACGGGAGGAACCGGCTGCGTTTTGGCATTCAGCTGCTGCCACACAGAGTGGTCGTTTATACTGCAGAGAAAGCCTCCATCTACTTCAACTACAACTGGCAGGATGGGCGCCAGCACCCTTTTGCTGTTGGTGTTCGTGCACGTTCAGTGTCCTTCTATGCAAAGTGTGGAGCAGTGCAGCAGTGGGAGCAGACCCTGGTGAGATCTCAGACACTGGGGGAATCTGGAGGTGTCTTCACTCTAGGGAGGATGAACTCAAAAGCGGCACCACTTAGTGGTCGAGTCTGCCAACTGGATATCTATCCCTCAGCCCAAGCTGCCGCGCACTATTGCAAATACCTTAAAAAACAGTGCCGGCTGGCCGACACTTACCGATTACCTTTACCACATTCTGATTTGGATATTGTGGTGAATGACCCCCCTTCTAGCCATTTGACAAAGTCCCTTCTTGGAGTAGCAGTTACGCATAATACGCCCGTCAAAGCCACAACAGCTGTCAAACTGTCCCCAGATCATTTGGTCACACAGTATTCAACTCTGAGCCCACCAATACAGCCTCTACTGGAGGACCCAGAATACGTTTCCACATTGAAACCCCTATCCCACTCTGCCACATCATCACTCCAACCTTATAGCCCCACCTTAGCTACACCAGGAAGGCAAGCAGCTCTGGATCTTACCTATAGCACAACTACCACCATTACCAAAAATGTGTTGCCTAAAAGCAATAGGCCCCGGGGGGACACTGATCACTCTGAAAACAGCACAGAGGAAGAGAGAAGTTCCAGAAAACAGCAAACTCCGGATGCCACCACAGGTCTTATTTCCCCGGTCAGACAAAGTCGACTAAAGGAAGAACTCAGGAACAACTCCATCACAAGCTCTAGGGACCCTGGCTCCAGACACCAACTGACTCAACACATCCAAGAGACTCATCTGAGAGCCAACAGCACTACTTTGTACAGGGAGAATCAGGTGGACACCTCAGAACAGCATGATTTGGATGGCAGCTATGATGATTTAGACATGGGAGGGTACGATTATGGATATGAGGAGCCAGACTTCTTCTATGACTACGAAGATAGTTTACGCGGCCCCAAAGGAGAGCCGGGTGCTCCGGTAAGTGACTGAATCTATGAATTACAAGCAGAGAATGAGTGCTCATAGAGCTGGGATGCAAATCAGTGCACTGCTATGGATATTTCAGAGTAAAATTCAGAGTCATCTACAATGTGGCCTACTCATTTACACTTAGGATATATGCAAAATGGTTTGGCTGTGTGGTGTAGTGATTTAAAGGTGATAGCATGTCTAAGCACTGTTCTTTTTTTCCCCTGTATCTACAAGTTGTTAAAATAGCATGTCATTCTTTTGCTGAAGTACCGCCAGCTACTTTTGCTCTTGTGTTAGAGGATAACTCTTTTGGAGGACTGGAGATATACCCTGGCAGTTAAAAAAAAAGAAAAAGAAAAAAAATAGCTGTTGATCCAGGCCATGACGTAAGCTAACTATCAGAATAACTTTGCCTCTGGACACACTATTGTAGTTCACAAGTATGATTTATGTTTCCATGCGTGAGATGTGTCAGGCCTTTCTTCATGTGTAAACTTGAGCGTTTATAATGATGTAGAATGCCTGGATTCATCGTCCAGTTTCCATACTGCTCCCTCACTTGCAAAGTGCCTGCAGACCTGTCGGGAGGGGCGCGGCTTCTCCAGCGCTGTGTTGTTTCAATTTATCTTCATGTCTCAGAGCCTGATTGAGCTCCACTGCAGCATTACAGCACTGTCTGCAAAAATTACACTGGTCTCAGTTATGTTTTGAGGGAAACATATTTTGTCAATATAAAGCTTGATTATGACTTATAACAAATATATTTGTCATTGTTGTATCCTTGCCATTAATTTTCTTTTTTTCCTACTGCTGTTTCCTTTCAGGAAACCAAAGATTAGCCAAACATTAAATGAGTCTTATGACTCTTGTACCCGAGGGAATGGTTAACATTGTTTTTTGGTTGTTTTTCTTTAACACAAAGCCTAATCCTTAATTGAATGGTCTTTTCCTAACCCTACCAGTATTTTGAGTGATAATTTTGTTTACTTTTTAGTTTCATTAAGTTAAATAAATAGTGAGAGTCCTGTGAGAGTTGAACCCTGGTCTCCTGAGTTGAAGTCTTGTGACTTGAGATGTGCTTCCAGTGTCCTTTTGCGGACGTTGTTGGTCTGTTTCCATTACAAGATTTTTTTTTTATTGGAGAGAAAATACAATTCCATCAAAACAGAACTGAGGATGCACTTTGGTTCTTTGGGAACAAAATTTTTCGGAGGCATGGTTGAGCATTATGAACACGACACAGTCCAAGCCACAGGGCTTTTTCCAGCGGCTCACATTTTGGCAAAAAAGTTTCATTAGCACAATGTTTGTCCTTTGGTGCTGTTATCTATGGCAGTTTGTGTGTCTTGGCTAATCTGACCGCTTAGATGCAGGCATGTTTTGAATGCTGGGTCAGCTGAAGGTCAGTGGCTAGCTCTTCGTTTGAACTTCAAGACAAGCTGGCCTATTT
The DNA here is from genome assembly GCA_030220045.1 of Australoheros facetus. NCBI lineage: Eukaryota > Metazoa > Chordata > Actinopteri > Cichliformes > Cichlidae > Australoheros > Australoheros facetus. The sequence continues at coordinate 5,129 of JASGAU010378656.1, forward strand.
TCTCAAGGGAAGTATTTCACAGTCTTGCAGCCACATAATTGGACGAGTACAGGCAGCTTTTCATTTCAGGAAATGTTCTTTTATCCCTATTTGTGCAAATAAGCACCAGAAGATTACTAATTTGCAGCCTTGATAGAAATACTTAGTTAATAGTTTAAAAAATACATTTCAATTTGAGTTGTCCACTGAAGGTGGGATGGGTTATAAGCCCCTGTCCAAGTTGGTCATTACAGAGCCTGAGCACAGTTGCTGAAAAACACATTAAACTCTTGTGTTGGTGTTTTTTAGCCTTTCAAAGTTGGGTCAGTCACAATTTTTAACCCCTGAAAAAAAAATGGAATCAAGTGAAACACTTTCACTGAATCATCTCAACCTTACCTAAATGTGAGACATGTGCAGCGATTCAGGTCATTAATGGTACTGCATTTAAAGTTGGGAAGAGTACTGAGTTTTGTGTGGCTGTGGTGCCGCATGTAATGAGAAGTCCAGTTTGAAGGGTCATTTTACAAACCCTTAAATGCATCAAAGTTATCATGAGGTAAGAAGTAGAGGTGGGAATTATCACGATTCTTAACTCATGATACGACATTACTGCAGGTTTAAGCATTATGCAATATGCTGAGTATTGCAGTAGCATATATTGTGATATATTAAGATGTATCACTTTCTTCAATTGCAAACGTCTTCAAAGTTAAACTTTGTCGACATTCGTTTTTGTCTAACAAGATAAAGTTCTCAGTCTGTTTCTCTCACTTCAGTCATTTTATTTCTGCAAAAAGGGACTGCCATTAAAACCTGTCATAAATTTTCCATGCTACTGACAAACTGAACTGTTTGTATTACAGTCTAGTCCAGCTTATCTGAATGCAAGCGTGCTTGGACTACTCTGCTATTTAAGGTATTTTGTATGTGAGACAGCAATTGCCAGTCTTCTGTGAGATAATAATCTAATATATAACTCCACATTCTGTGACGTCCACATGTCACAAGTTAATGCAACCCTGACTACTGTAGTCAGACTCTCCTGAACTTTACACTTCACTTCTCTGTAGAGCTTTCTATAGAACTTGGGTGTCCTGAGCATGTAATTGTATGGATTCAGGTCTTCATACATAAAGTAGGTGATGCATTGTGTTAATTTGTTAGCTTGTTCTGCATTGGGAGGTAGCTTTGTCAAGCTAAGTGTGTCCAGTGTTGGTTGGGTTATCGGTCGAGCTGATTTGCCGTCCTTTGCCAACCTAACGTTATTTCAGGATGTGTTGAGTGAGATGAGCCCTTATGTTCATGCTATTGCCAGAGTATTTTACTTACATATGACACTCCTTGCAAATCCTGTGTGTCATGTCCGTCTGCTTTGACCTATCTGTGTTTTAAAATTTTTAAAATAAGTTCATATGTTTAAATGCTGACTGTGCTGACCGTCACCTCTGTTGACCTCACTAGAAAAACAGCGCTCTGAAAAAAGTATTTATTTTATTCTAGTACTAAAATGTTCAGTTTGTATTTGCAGTGTATATAAGATACATTATTGATATTTGGTGTCCCTGTACTGTACAATATTGCCACACAAAATATCACAATACCATGCTATATTGATTTTTTTTTTTTTTGGAAAACATAGAACTCCGCACACCAGAACGCTCCTGTAAAAATTTTTAATCTGAACAGACCTTAAAAAGTAAGGTTTTAGGCCAACATGCCCTTCTTCAGAATGTTGGCCTGAAACCTTACTTTTTAAGGTCTGTTCAGATTTTAAAATTTTTTACAGGAGCGTTCTGGTGTGCGGAATTCTATGTTTTTCATTGATTCTTCATTTTTCCTGCACCCTTTAATTTTGGATGTGCGTGTTCTACTGATATATATTTTTTTTTTGCCTCAAATATTTCAAGAGCTCCCTGCGTTTAGCCCTGGATGAACAAACACTGACTAATAATTTGATAAGTTACTGTGACAGATTTTTTTTTGTTAAAATGTTTTAACCTCCTGAGACCTCTCATTCGGGTGTTTCTGTGACATTAACTTCATTCTGCTCAATAAAGTGTTTTATACTTTGTTAATGTCATGAGACGGTAGTGAGGTAGGCAGGATGTGGACCCCAAATGGAGGACTCAAAGACGGATGTGAACTCAAATTCAGCTTTTATTGCTGGTGGAAATCAGGGAATAAATGCAACAGAGAACATGGCAAATCAGCCAAACTGGAACCAGAGCACAGATACTCACTACTATGAGGGGAAACATGACAAGAAGAGCAGGGAAAAACACACAATATATACACAGGGAGGGATGAGTGACAACAGAAGACAGCTGGAGAGAACAGGTGGACAGAATCACACTAATGAGACACAGGAAGCAAAACTCAAAATGACACACAGGGAACAAGAGGCCAGGAAAATTAAACAGGAAGTGAGAACTAAACGGGGAAGACACAGACATGACCTAACCACAGGAAACTTGACACAAGGGAAGACTCCAACTAAAGCAACTCGGAACTGAGAACAAAGTATACTAAAGAACCCATGGAATAAATGTACACATTGCACAAACCAAAGATCAATAAACAAAAAGAACAGAACTAGGAAGCTGAAAACGCTGGGTCATGATAGATAGATATTAAAAATGCATCGAGTCTCAGGAGGTTAAAGGAATCTCTTTGGATTTTTATTTTATTATTTTTTTAAACTTTATTTAACCAGGAAAATATGACTCTTGAGATAAAAAAAAAAACTTTTACAAGAGTGTCCTGGCCAAGAAAGACAGCAGTACAATCAGCAGAGTTGCGTAAACTATAACACAGAGAAAAAATACACAATTTAACTACACTGCTGATAAAAAAATACAATGCAGGATCAGATTTGATTATATGTGATTTTTGCAATGGATCAGAATAGATCATTTTATTTGATCAGTACCTCCGTTTCTTTAGGCCCTGTTGTTGTGGCGAAGGCAGTGGTGTGCTCACACTTTCCATGTGTCTGTATGTGGGAGTCTGGAGGAACAAACAGCTGTTTCTTTATTTATCTATCCCTCTGTGTCCAAGTTCTTCTCTGACAAGGGATGCTCCAGAGCTCCCTAAAAACACCGAATAGTAAACAGAACAATAAAATGTCTCTTTTCATCTAGTTTTGTCAATATTGTAATTGTTTTGGTAAGAGGTTGAAATCGTATACTATAGTATTATATAGTGACATATATGTACTTCTTATATGTCACTCTGACCTCTTCCCAAAATGTTTTAGTCTTTCTGCACTGCTAAACACAGAGCCATTTAGTGCACATGTCTGTATACAGTATACAGTCTTGTCAAAAAGAGAGTTTTTGAAAGTAAACTAAAAGAGTTCATCCTTACTGCTTCCATATATGGAAAGTATCAACTTTCAATCAACTGTACTTGATTAACTAATTATCAGCAAGTATGAGCACCTTCAGCAGAAACGGTTTGGTAGTTTGTTGGTCTGGAACATTCAGGTGTGTGTTAACACAATGTTTCCAGAAGCGGACATCGCAGCAAATTCTCCCCAAGGTCACTGCAACAAAAACCCCAAGGGCGACATCTCAGACTCTACAGGCCACAGTTAGCATGTTAAATGTTAAAGTTCATGACAGTGCAATTAGAAAAAGGTGTGGCTTGTTTAGAAGGGTTGTTAGGAGAAAGCCTCTTCTCTCTAAAAAGAACGTGGCAGCACAGCTTAGGTTTGCAGAGTTGCATCTGAATAAAACACAAGAACTCTGGAACAATGTCTTTTGGACAGATGATCGAAGTATTTGGCCATAATGCACAGTACCACACTTGGCGTAAACCAAACAGCGTATCAGGACAAACACCTCATACCAACTGTCAAGCACAGTGGTGGACGGGTGATGATTTGCTCTTGTTTTGCAGCCACAGGACCTGGGTACTTTGCAGTCATCGACTTGATCACGAACTCTTCTCTTTACCAAAGTATTCTTGTCAAATGTGAGTCCATCTGTCTGACAGCTAAAGCTTGCCCCAAACCAGGTCATGCAATGATCCCAAGCACAGCAGCAAATCTATAACAGACTGGCTGAAAAAGAAAATAATCAAAGTGTTGCAATGGCCCAGTCAAAGCCCAGACTTTAACCTGACTTAAGTGCTGTGGTGGGATCTTAAGAGAGCTGTGCATAAACGAGTGGCTGCAAACCTCAATGAACTGAGATATCGTTGGGCCACAATTCCTCTGAAATGGTGAGAGAGACTGATAAAATAACGCCATCATTTTTTGTATGCTATTGCCAGCAAAGAATACTCTGCAGGCTCTTGGATCATGGAGAGTACTTACCTTTCCATAGGACCGTATAGAGTCCTGTGAAAACTTTCTTTTTCACATAACTGTTTATTTAATTAACAAGTTAACTTGGCCTGAGTTACATATCTCTCAGTTATGAGCAGGGTTATAATAGTTTTGGATTTTACATTATAGTTTAGTTTTAGTTAGTTTTTCCTTTTTTTCTCTAATTCGGTTAGTTTTAATTAGTTTTCAGAGTGGTTTTTCTCATTTTTATTAAGCCTTGTGGATTGATATGAAATCATTTTTTCCTGAAAAAGTCAGTTTATCGATAATTTCAGTTAGTTTTAGTTAGTTTTGTAAACTCACAATTCAGTTTTAATTAGTTATCGTTTTTTCCTTTTAATTATAATTTTTATTTATTTTAGTTAACGACAATGTTTTTTCAATTTCAGTTTTCGTTATTTCGTTCGTTTTCGTTAACTATAATAACCCTGGTTATGAGGTGGTAATTTGTCATGTATGTTTGAATTTCTGGTCCTCTGGTTAAATTTTCTAAATCTCTGTTCCACGTATTTGGTGTATATGTGAAGTCTTTGATGAACAGGATGTATGAGAATGTGGAAAGTGTACCTTTATAAAAGCAAATAAATAAACAAATAAAAAGGCTGGCTCCATATTTGGACTTAGTTCAAAGTTTCCAACAAAAGAGAGCGTGAATGATTAAATACATGTTCATCTTATCCTTAATTACAGTTGTTACTTAAAATAGGACCAACTTGTGAATAGTGCAATGAAACCTGACATCTCCTCCTGATCCTAATAATTACCTCTTCCTGAACATGTGTTTCCTGCAGGAATATAATTTTAGAATGCATATACTTAAATTTCTTAATAACTCCTTTAGTTTTAAATCTTGTGCAAGCCTCTGACGCTCCCCTATAAAATTAGATAATTAGAACTTGGAAATTAGAATTGATATGCCGGTGCACTTTTAAAGAGCTTTTACAGAAAATTTGGAGTAAACCACTTGAAACATACATGCTTTACCAGTCTTTTTAAACAATTATCAGGCACAAACACTGGTGTTTTATGTAATCATGAGAATGTGACTTGTAACTTTCTCAATTAACCTTTTTGTTGCAAACAATTCTCTGTTTTCTCTGGTTTAGGGTCCTCCTGGTCCCCCTGGTTTACCTGGCCCTGCAGGAAAAAGAGGGCCTCGGGTGAGTAATCTGTGCAAAAATAAATAAATAAATAACACACACACACATACACACACACACACACACACACACACACACACACACACACACACACACACACACACACACACACACACACACACACACACACACAC